>JAKRSJ010000104.1:0-200000 GCA_026413565.1 Aythya baeri | reverse complement strand
AGCGCCCCCCCCCCGGTGTCGGATGAACGCCGCCCCCCCCCCCACGCAAACACACCGAGAGTTTTGGGCTGAAAACCAGCGATTTTGGGGCTCCGCGAGGTTTCGGGGTCGTCGTGCGCAGCCGTTTGTCCTCCCCCCCCCCCATAGCCGACAGACGGGCGGAGGGGGGGGGGCCAAAGCGAGGGGGGGGGCAGCAGCAAAGCTCAGAAAACAGGCAGATTTGGTTAAAAAGAGGGCGAGGAGCGGAAGAAAAACGTCGTTTTTTTATTATTAGGGGAAAAAAAAACCCAAAACCCCCCCCGCAACGGGTTTGGGGGGGGCAGCTTCGTTCCTCCACCCCCCCCCTTTTAAAAAATGAACGTTTTTCTTCCGCAAAAAGAGGCAGAAAAGGTGAAACTTGCCTGGTGAAGCCGCAAAGAGAGAGACAGGCTGGGAGGAGGAAACAAGGGGATCTGCAAGAAAATACAGACGGTCAGAAACCCCAAAACCGCCCCAAATTTACCTGCCCCCCCCCCCCATGAACCCCGTCACAGGGGGGGTGGCGCCGCGAGGGAGGGGGGGTCCCAAAAAAAGGAGGGTGTGGGGGGGGGGCGCGGGTGCAGCACGGAAAGGGTTAATACGGCGCCAAAATCCTTTTGATTTTTGGGGTGAAATCTCCCGGATTTGGGGCGGGAAGACCCCCACGGGGAGGGGGACGCCCCCCCCCCAACCCCCCACCACCTTTTAGGGCCCTGCTTTGGGGTGCGGCGCTTCCCGAGCCTTCCTCCTCCTCCTCCTCCTCCGTTTTGGGGTTTTGCCCTCGTTTTGGGGTTTTGACCCCGTTTTGGGGTTTTGACCCCCCCCCGATCTTCCTCCTCCTCGTTTTGGGGTTTTGGGGTGTGTTCCCCAACCTCCTTCCTCCTCCTCCTCTTCCTCGGTGTCCATTTTGGGGTCCGGTCCCAGTTTTGGGGTGCAGCACGGCCCAAAATTCTTCCTCAGTGTCCTTTTTGGGGTCTCGTTCCCATATTGGGGTACATTTACCCCAAATTCTTCCTCCTCCTCCTCCGGTGCCATTTTGGGGTCTTCTCACCATATTGGGGTACAGAATTTACCCCAAATTCTTCCTCCTCTTCCTCGGGTACCGTTTTGGGGTCTCGTTCCCATATCGGGGTACATTTACCCCAAATTCTTCCTCCTCCTCCTCCAGTGCCATTTTGGGGTCTCGTCACCATATTGGGGTACAGAATTTACCCCAAATTCTTCCTCCACTTCCTCGCTGTCCATTTTGGGGTCTGGTCCCAGTTTTGGGGTGCAGCACGGCCCCAAATTCTTCCTCAGTGTCCATTTTGGGGTCTCATTCCCATATCGGGGTACATTTACCCCAAAATCTTCCTCCTCTTCCTCCTCGGTGTCCCTTTTGGGGTCTGGTCCCATATTGGGGTTCAGCGCCGGCCCCAAATCGTCCTCCTCTTCCTCAGGTGCCATTTTGGGGTCTCGTCCCCATATCGGGGTACATTTACCCCAAAATCTTCCTCCTCCTCCTCGGTGTCCGTTTTGGGATCTGGTCCCATATTGGGGTTCAGCGCCGGCCCCAAATCCTCCTCCTCCTCCTCAGTGTGCATTTTGGGGTCTGGTCCCCATATCAGGGTACATTTACCCCAAATTCTTCCTCCTCCTCCTCCGGTGCCATTTTGGGGTCTCGTCACCATATTGAGGTACAAAATTTACCCCAAATTCTTCCTCCTCCTCCTCGGTGTCCCTTTTGGGGTCTGGTCCCATATCAGGGTTCAGCACCGGCCCCAAATCCTCCTCCTCCTCCTCGGTTTCCCTTTTGGGGTCGTTTTCCTATATTGGGGTTCAGCGCTGACCCCAAATCCTCCTCCTCAGTGTCCCTTTTGGGGTCCTGTCCCCATATCGGGGTTCAGCGCCGCCCCCCCAGCGGGAACAACCTCATTTTGCCCCAAAACCCCGTTTTTTTTTTTACGGGTTTTCCCCTTTTTTGGGGTGCCCCCGGGCGGGGTTGCGTCAAACCCGGCTGGGTGATGCCGCCAGGGGCATTTTTTGGGGGAAAAGAGTGGGATTTGGGGTGTTGTGTGGTGCTGAGGGGGGGAGAGCCCCCCCACGAGGGATCTGCGGGGAGAATTGGGGCAAAAAGGAGAAATTTGGACATTTTCCCTGCTCCTCATGCTGGGAGGGGGGGAGCCACCGCCGCCAGTCATTTTTTGGGGAAAAAAAATGGGATTTGGGGTGCTGTGATGAGAAAGAGCCCCCCCCCATAAGGGATCTGCGGGGGAAAATTGGGGCAAAAAGGAGAAATTTGGACATTTTCCCTGCTCCTGATGCTGGAAGGGGGGACAGCAGGGGGGTGGCCAGGTCGGTTTTTGGGGGAAAAAAATGGGATTTAGGGTGCTGTGATGAGAAAGAGCCCCCCCCATAAGGGATCTGCGGGAGAGAAATGGGGCAAAAAGGAGCAATTTGGACATTTTCCCCCGCTCCTAATGCCGGCAGCGGGGCAGCCACGCGCTGGGATGCGAGGGGGGGGGGATTCCCTGCCCCCCGGAGCCCCCCCGGGATCCCTTTTTTTGCTGTTTTTTCCCCATTTCTCCGCCCCCCCCCCCACCACCACCACGCGCCCGGCAGCATCTGCAGTGCGTCGCCGGCGGGGACAATGGCAGCGCCCGGCCCCTCTTTGTCCCCTTCTGTCCCCCCCCCCGGAGATTTTGGGGGACCTCAGGGACCCCCACGGCGTGGGGGGGGGCTCGGAGGGGTGGGTCGGGCCCCCCCCCAAAAAATTCGTGCCCCAAAGGATGGTGTTGCCATGGCTACAAGCCCAAATCTCAGCTCTCGGCCCCCAAAATAAGGTTATTTTAAGCCCCCCACCCCAAAAAACATCCCAAATCCCCTCGGTGCCCCCCCGGCTGCACCCCAAAAAGGCGCAGAGGGGACCCAAAGGGGCTCAGCCTCCTCACCCGCACCCCAAATCCCCCATCTGTGCCCCAAAAGGCCTCGTCATCCTTTACGGGGGCCCCAAAAATGCCCCAAAACACCCCAAATCCCCCATCTGTGCCCAAAAAGGCCTCGTCATCCTTTATGGGGGCCCCAAAAATGCCCCAAAACACCCCAAATCCCCCATCTGTGCCCCAAATCACCCCAAATCCCCCATCTGTGCCCCAAAACACCCCAAATCCCCCATCTGTGCCCAAAAAGGCCTCGTCATCCTTTATGGGGGCCCCAAAAATGCCCCCAAACACCCCAAATCCCCCATCTGTGCCTCAAAACACCCCAAATCCGCCACCTGTGCCCCAAAACACCCCAAATCCCCCGTCTGAGCCCCAAAACACCCCAAATCCCCCACCTGTGCCCCAAAAGGCCTCGTTCCCCTTTATTGGGGCCCCAAAAAGCTTCATCTTCCTCACCAGCACCCCAAATCCCACTTTTATACCCCAAAATACCTCCTCCCATCCATCTACACCCCAAAAAAGGCCTCATTCCCTTTTATAGGGGTCCCAAAAGGCCTCATCCTCCTCCCCCACACTCAAAACCCCCCTTTTACACCCCAAAACCCCTCTTTTACCTCACAGCATCCCCAAAAGGCCTCCTCCACACCCCAAATCCTCCATTTATACCCCAAAACGCCTTTTTTACCTCACAGCATCCCTAAAAGGCCTCCCTAACACCCCAAAACCCCCTTTTATACCCCAAAACGCCTCTTTTACCTCACAGCATCCCCAAAAAGCCTCCCTAACACCCCAAATCCCCCTTTTACACCCCAAAACACCTCTTTTACCTCACAAAACCCCTAAAAGACACTCCCCACACCAAAACCATCCTTTTACACCCCAAAACGCCTCTTTTACCTCACAGCATCCCCAAAAGGCCTCCCTAACACCCCAAATCCCTTTTTATACCCCAAAACACCTCATTTTACCTCACAAAACCCCTAAGAGCCACTCCCCACACCCCAAACCCTCCTTTTACACCCCAAAACGCCTCTTTTTACCTCACAAACCTCCCCTCCTCCTCCATCCCCGCACCCCTATAGGCCTCGCCGCTCCCCCCCCCGGCCCTTACCGGCGCAGGACGCGGCTCCCATCCCCCTGCAGGCCGGGCCGGCGGGCTCGGGGCGTGCTGAGGAAGAGGAGGAGACGAAGGGGGACTGAGCGGCGGGGTCGGCCATAGCGGCGGCGGCGGCGGCGGCGGGCGCGGAGCCGGGGCGCGGAGCGTCCGTCGCGGGCGGCGGCCACGCACCGACTGCGGCCGGGGCGGGGCGGGGCGGCGGCGCCGAGGCAGCGCGCATGCGCAGAAGCCGGCCGCGCGGCTTCGCGGCGCCCCGCTGCGCATGCGTCGCTCCCTCCCCCCCCCCTCCCGTAGCCAGGCTGCCGAGTTTCTGCGCGTGCGCGGAGCGTTGCTATGGATGCCGGCGCGGGGGGTGATGGGAGTTGTAGTTCGCTGGGCCTTAAACTATAGGGGTTTGGGCTATAGGGTGTGTTCTGTAGGGTGTGGGGCCAGCAGGGCGTTCCCTATAGGGGACTATATCTCAGAGGACCTTGTGGTTTGCCCAGGGCGTAGCTCAGCCCCTGTTTGTCCCCTGTGGGGAGAAGAAGCCTACAGTGATCCATCCATAGCAAGCTGCCCATATGGCTTTCTATAGGGGAAAGGACCCTATAGGCTCTTTAGGTGCCTTTAGGCTATCCCTAACGTGGGAGCAGGACACTATAGGGCTCTATAGGGGTGATAGAGCGCGTCCCATAGGGGAAGGAGCCCTACAGGGGCCTGCTGAAGGAGAGCGGGCCCTATAGGATGCTCCCCATAGGGGCTGGGCCTGCCCCTAAGGGCTCTATAGGGCCAGGAGCTGCCCCTATAGGGGGGGGCGGGGCCGCAGAGCGCCCCCCAGGGCCCAGGAGGACCCCAGAGGTCAGCCGGGGCCGGCCAGGGGGCGGGGCCTCGCGGGTCACGTGCTCGCCGCTTGAATGAGTCACGCGGGGCCACGCCTCCCCTTTTGGCCCCGCCCCCCGACCAATCACCGCCCGCTGCGGGGAGGGGTGGGAAGGCGGGGCCTGCCGCCGGGATTGGCGGCGCGTCCGGCCAATAGGAGGGCGGGCGCGGAGGGGGCGGGCCAATGGGGAGCGGCCCCTGCCCTCCGGCGAGGGGAAGGCGGGGCTCGGCGGCGAGGGGGCGGGGCGGAGGCTGGCCAATAGGAGGGCAGGGGGGCGGGGCTAGCGGGCCGGGACGCGGGGGGGAAGCGGCGCCGGCGGTCGCGGAGCGGTGAGTGGGGGGGGGGGAAGGGAGAAGGGGGGGGCGTGACCACGTGACCTGCGCCCCCTCCCCTATATGGCCGGCCCCACGTGACCGCGGCCTATATGGCCCGGCCCCCACGTGACCCTATAGGGCCGGGGGTCCCCTATATAGGGGCCGGCCCCCACGTGACCTGCCCCCCCCCATAGTCCCCGGGCGCTATAGATCCCGGGACCCCCCCCCATGGGGGCTGCGACCCCCTATAGAGCCCCCCTATAGGACTGAGAGCCCTATAGGGTCCTAACGTGTGCTCTATAGGGGCTGGGGTGACCCCATATGGCCCTGGACCCCCCCCGTGGGGTACCCTATAGGGCCCGGGACCCCCCCACTGGGTACCCTATGGGGCCCTGGACCCCCCTGTGGGGTACCCTATAGGGTCCGGGACCCTCCTATGGAGCCCCTATGGAGCCTGGCAGCCCCCTGCTGAGTACCCTATATGGCCCAGGACCCCCCCCACTGGGTATCCCATAGGGCCCGGGACACCCCTATGGAGTACCCCATAGGGCCCAGGACCCCCCTATGGGGCCCCTATATAGCCCGGGACCCCCCTATGGGGCTCCTATAGGGCTGGGAGCCCACTTCTGGGTACCCTATATGGCCCAGGACCCCCCCGCTGGGTACCCTATAGAGCCTGGGACCCCCCCACTGGGTGCCCTATAGGTCCCAAGACCCCCCTATGGGGCCCCTATATGGCCCAGGACCCCCCTATGGGGCTCCTATAGGGCTGGGACCCCCCCTACAGCTCAGAGTCCCCTATAGAGCTCCCCTTGCAACAGCCGGGAGCGCTTATATGGCCCCCTATATACACAGCCAGCACCATTCTATAGGGGACAGGATCTATAGGGGCAGGCTATATGGCTTAGCTCAGCCCCCCAGAGCTTCTATAGGGCTTGGCCCCAGTAGGGACCAGTGCCCCCCAGTTTGACGCTGGGGTGTGCGGCTATAGGGGCCGGGGGGGGGCCATATGGGGCTGTATGGGGCCATACGGGGCTGTATGGGGCCATATGGGGCTATAGGGTCCGGGGGGGAGCTGTATGGGGCTATAGGGGCCGTATGGGGTCATATGGGGCTATAGGGGCCGTATGGGGTCATATGGGGCTATAGGGGCCGTATGGGGTCATATGGGGCTATAGGGGCCATATGGGGTCATATGGGGCTATAGGGGCCGTATGGGGTCATATGGGGCTATAGGGGCCGTATGGGGTCATATGGGGCTATAGGGGCCATATGGGGTCATATGGGGCTCTATGGGGCCATACGGGGCTATAGGGGCGGGGGGGGGCTGTATGGGGCCATATGGGGCTATAGGGGCCATACAGGGCTATAGGGGCCATACGGGGCCGTATGGGCCCTGCGGGGGCAGTGCCGCGTGGGCCCGGACTTTGCCCTCCCCGGGGGTCAATGATTCACCCGGGGCCGGGGGGGGGGCGGGGGCACGTGCGAGGGCGGGAGGAGAGGCACTTGTGCAAGGGAGGCGCTCGTGCAAGGAGGGTGCTCGTGCAAGAGACGTGCTCGTGCAAGAGGTGCTTGTGCAAGGAAGGTGCTCGTGCAAGAGGTGCTTGTGCAAAGGGGGGCTCGTGCAAGAGGTGCTCGTGCAAGGGGTGCTTGTGCAAGGGATGTGCTCGTGCAAGAGAGGTGCTCGTGCAAGGGAGATGCGTGCAAGAGGTGCTTGTGCAAGGGAGGTGCTCGTGCAAAAGGGGGGCTTGTGGAAGCAGGGAGCTTGTGCAAGGGGTACTCGTGCAAGGGAGGTGCGTGCAAGAGGTGCTTGTGCAAAGGAAGCTCGTGCAAGGGAGGTGCTCGTGCAAAGGGGGGCTTGTGGAAGCAGGGAGCTTGTGCAAGGGGGGGTCGAGAAGTGCTTGTGCAAGGGGGTGCTCGTGCAAGAGGTGCTGGTGCAAGGGAGGTGCTTGTGCAAGAGGGGGGTGCGTGTGCAAGGGGGCGAGCTGAGCGTGCAAGGGGGTGCTCGTGCAAGGGGGGCTTGTGCAAGGGGGGGCTCGTGCGAGAGCCGCGGGCGCGTTCACACGCGCGTGAATAATCCCCCCCCCTCCCCCAGCTTCATTAATCAGCCCCCGCACGCCACCTGCTAATTAATCCAGGCCGGCGCTAATTGGCCGGGCGGGGGCGGGGGGGGGGGTTGGGGATTCTCTGCTGGCTCGTATAGGGTTGTGCACGAGGGGGGCTGGGGGGGATTCTTTGGGGTCTCGTATGGGGTTGTGCTGATTTGGGGGGGTCATAGGGCCCTGGGGGGGGCACTGAGGCCCCTTCCCATAATAGGGGGGGATTCTTTAGGGTCTCGTATAGGGTTGTGCTGATTTGGGGGGGGGCACTGAGGCCCCTTCCCTTAAGGGGGGATTCTCCACTGGCTCGTATGGGGTTGTGCTGATTTGGGGGGGTCATAGGGCCCTGGGGGGGCACTGAGGCCCCTTCCCATAATAGGAGGGGATTCTCCACTGGCTCGTATAGGGTTGTGCTCGTTTTGGGGGGGCACCGAGGCCCCTTCCCATGGGGGGGGGATTCTTTAGGGTCTCGTATGGGGTTGTGCTGATTTGGGGGGGTCATAGGGAGCAGGGGGGGGCACCGAGGCCCCTTCCCATAAAAGGAGGGGATTCTCCGCTGGAACGTAAAGGGTTGTGCGTGGTTTTTTTTTGGGAGGGGGGGGGTCACATGGCACGGGGGCCCCTTCTGGGAATGGAAGAGGAGGCGGCGGGGTGGGGTGGGGGTTGGGGGGGGAAGAGATTCTCCGCTGGCTCCTATAGGGGTTGGGCACGTTTCGGGGCAGGGGTCACTGGGGGAAAGGTGGGCGCCCGGCTCCCTTCTGGGAAAAGGGGGGGGGGGGTTGGGAGGAGGTGGGGGGGGGGCGACCCCGCTGGCCCCTATAGGGCCGGACACGTTGGGGGCAGGGGCACTGGGGCAAAGGTGGCGGCGGGGGATTCTCCGCTGGCTCGTACGGGGTTGTGCTCACCCCCGTTTTCGTGTGTCCCCCCGTTTTTGTGTCCCCCCCGTTTTTGTGTCCCCCCCCCGTTTTTTTGTGTCCCCCCCAGATGTTGCAGCTGTGCGTCCCCCGCGGGGGCCGGGCCCTGCTGGGGGCTTGGCGGCTCCGTTTGATGCGGGGCCCCCCCGGGACCGCCCGCTCCGTCAGCTGCCAGCCCATCCGCAAGGTCCTGGTGGCCAACCGGGGTGAGTAGCACCCTTGGGTGCCCCCCGTGTCCCCTGGGGTCCCTCTGTGTCCCCCGGGTGCCCCCCCGTCCCCTGGGGTCCCTCTGTGTCCCTTGGGTGCCCCCCCGTCCCCTGGGGTCCCTCTGTGTCCCCTGGGTCCCCCCTTTTTCCCTTTCCATCCCTGCTTCCCACGTCCCTTGGGGTCCCTGTTGTCCCCATGTCCCCAGGTGGGGGCATCCCCAGGGTGTCCCCAAGCCCTCCCCATCCCATCCCAGTGTCCCCAAGCCCTCCCCATGTCCCCATCCCCAATGGGATCTCCCCATCCCTGTGTCCCCATCCCTGTGTCCCCATCCCTAATGGGGTGTCCCCATCCCCAATGGGGTGTCCCCATTCCCATGTCCCCAAGCCCTCCCCATCCCATCCCAGTGTCCCCAAGCCCTCCCCATGTCCCCATCCCCAATGGGGTGTCCCCAAGCCCTCCCCATGTCCCCAACCCCATGTCCCCATCCCTGTGTCCCCATCCCCAATGGGGTCTCCCCATCCCTGTGTCCCCAACCCCATGTCCCCAT
Source organism: Aythya baeri (assembly GCA_026413565.1). Taxonomy (NCBI): domain Eukaryota; kingdom Metazoa; phylum Chordata; class Aves; order Anseriformes; family Anatidae; genus Aythya; species Aythya baeri. Next base: position 191,004 of record JAKRSJ010000104.1, on the reverse strand, counting down.
CCCTAATGGGGTGTCCCCAACCCCATGTCCCTATCCCTGTGTCCCCATCCCCAATGGGGTCTCCCCATCCCCATGCCCCATCCCCAATGGGATCTCCCCATTCCCTCCCCATCCCTGTGTCCCCATCCCTGTGTCCCCAACCCCATGTCCCCATCCCTGTGTCCCCATCCCATCCCGGTGTCCCCAAGCCCTCCCCATCCCCAATGGGGTCTCCCCATCCCCATGCCCCATCCCCAATAGGATCTCCCCATTCCCTCCCCACCCCTGTCCCCCCATCCCATCCTGCTGTCCCCATCCCATCCCGATGTCCCCCCTTAGGGGAAATCGCCATCCGGGTGTTCCGGGCCTGCACGGAGCTGGGGATCCGCACGGTGGCCGTGTACTCGGAGCAGGACACGGGGCAGATGCACCGGCAGAAGGCGGACGAGGCCTACCTGGTGGGCCGGGGCCTGCCCCCCGTCCAGGCCTACCTGCACGTCCCCGACATCATCCGCGTGGCCAGGGTGAGTAGCGGGGGCGGGGGGGTTTTGGGGGCGGGGGGGCATTTGGGGTCGGGGGGGGATTTGGGGGCGGGGAGGGCGGCTGGGGTTGGGGAAGGGGCAGGCAGGGGGCACACAGGGGGTCCCAGGGGGTCCCAGGTGGCTGCGTCCCTTGGGGAGGGACCCATTTTGGAGGATGCCTGGGGTCTGGGGGGGTATTTGGGATGGGGGGAGGGTATTTGGGGTCGGGGGGGCATTTGGGGTCGGGGGTGGGATTTGGGGTCGGGGGAGGAAGCTGGGGTTGGGGAGGGGGCACTTGGGGTTGGGGAGGGGGCACACAGGGGGTCCCAGGTGGCTGCGTCCCTTGGAGAGGGACCCCTTTTGGGGGGTATTTGGGGCCGGGGGGGGGTATTTAGGGTCGGGGGGAGGGGGCCACCTGGGGTCGGGGGAGGGCGGCTGGGGTTGGGGAAGGGGCAGCCAGGGGGTCCCAGGTGGCTGCGTCCCTTGGGGAGGGGAGAAATGGGGCCCTATGGGGGGATATTTGGGGCTGGGGGAGGGTATTTAGGGTCGGGGGGGGCATTTGGGGTCGGGGCGGGGGTATTTGGGACAGAGAGGGGGCAGCTGGGGTTGGGGAAGGGGCACACTGGGTGGCTACGTCCCTTGGGGAGGGGAGAAATGGGGCCCTATGGGGGGAATATTTGGGGCTGGGGGGGTATTTAGGGTCGGGGGGGGGCATTTGGGGTCGGGGGGAGAAAGCTGGGGTTGGGGAAGGGGCAGCCAGGGGGCACACAGGGGGTCCCAGGGGGTCCCAGGTGGCTGCGTCCCTTGGGGAGGGACCCCTTTTGGGGGATGCCTGGGATCCGGGGGGGACTATCTGAGCTGGGGGGCACATTAGGGCCGGGGGGGCATTTGGGGTCAGGGGAGGGGGCATTTGGGGTCAGGGAGGGGGCAGCTGGGGTTGGGGAGGGGGCAGCTGGGGTTGGGGAGGGGGCACACAGGGTGGCTACATCCCTTGGGGAGGGGAGAAATGGGGCCCTATGGGGGGATATTTGGGGCTGGGGGGGTATTTGGGGTCGGGGAGGGTATTTGGGGTCGGGGGAGGGCAGCTGGGGTTGGGCAGGGGGCACCCAGGGGGCACACAGGGGGTCCCAGGGGGTCCCAGGTGGCTGCGTCCCTTGGGGAGGGACCCCTTTTGGGGGGTATTTGGGGTCGGGGGGTATTTGGGGCCAGGGGGGTATTTGGGATGTGGGGGGATATTTGGGGCTGGGGGGTATTTAGGGTCGGGGGGTAAGCTGGGGTTGGGGAGGGGGCACCCAGAGGGTCCCAGGGGTCCCAGGTGGCTGCGTCCCTTGGGGAGGGACCCCTTTTGGGGGGTATTTGGGGTCTGGGGGGCATTTGGGGCTGGGGTGGGTATTTGGGGTCGGGCGGGGGATTTGGGGTCGGGGGAGGGCAGCTGGGGTTGGGGAGGGGGCACCCAGGGGACACAAAGGGGGTCCCAGGTGGCTGCGTCCCTTGGGGAGGGGAGAAATGGGGCCCTATGGGGGGATATTTGGGGCTGGGGGGTATTTAGGGTCGGGGGGGCATTTGGGGTCGGGGCGGGGGTATTTGGGACAGAGAGGGGGCAGCTGGGGTTGGGGAAGGGGCACACTGGGTGGCTACGTCCCTTGGGGAGGGGAGAAATGGGGCCCTATGGGGGGATATTTGGGGCTGGGGGGGTATTTAGGGTCGGGGGGGCCACCTGGGGTCGGGGGAGGGCGGCTGGGGTTGGGGAAGGGGCAGCCAGGGGGTCCCAGGGGGTCCCAGGTGGCTGCGTCCCTTGGGGAGGGACCCATTTTGGGGGGTATTTGGGGTCAGGGGGTATTTGGGGCCAGGGGGGCATTTGGGGTCGGGGGGTGGATTTGGGGTCGAGGGAGGGCGGCTGGGGTTGGGGAAGGGGCAGCCAGGGGGTCCCAGGTGGCTGCGTCCCTTGGGGAGGGGAGAAATGGGATCCCTATAGGGGGACATTTGGGGTTTTGGGGGGCACATTGGGGTTTTGGGGGGCACATTGCGGTTTGGGGGTCGTTGGGGTTTGGGGGGGTCATTGGGGTTGGGGGGGCACTTGGGGGGTGGCTGCGTCCCTTGGGGAGGGGAGAAATGGGATCCCTATAGGGGGACAGTTGGGGTTTGGGGGGCACATTGGGGTTTTGGGGGGCACATTGCGGTTTGGGGGGGTCGTTGGGGTTTGGGGGGTCATTGGGGTTGGGGGGGCACTTGGGGGTGGCTGCGTCCCTTGGGGAGGGGAGAAATGGGATCCCTATAGGGGGACATTTGGGGTTTGGGGGGGTCATTGGGGTTTGGGGGGGTCATTGGGGTTTGGGGGGTCGTTGGGGTTGGGGGGGTCATTGGGGTTGGGAGGGGGCACTTGGGGGGTCCCAGGTGGCTGCGTCCCTTGGGGAGGGGAGAAATGGGAACCCTATCGGGGGACATTTGGGGTTTGGGGGGAATATTGGGGTTTGGGGGGGGGGTCATTGGGGTTTGGGGGGCACATTGGGGTTTGGGGGGGTCGTTGGGGTTTGGGGGGGTCTGACGCCTTGTGCCCCCCCCCAGGAGAACGGGGTGGACGCCATCCACCCCGGCTACGGGTTCCTGTCGGAGCGCGCCGACTTCGCCCAGGCCTGCGTGGACGCGGGGGTGCGCTTCGTGGGGCCCCCCCCGGACGTGGTCCGCAAGATGGGAGACAAAGTGGAGGCCAGGGGCATCGCCGTCGCCGCCGGTGGGGGTCCTGGGGGGGTCCTGGGGGTCATGGGGGGATTAGGGGGGGGTTATGGGGTTATTGGGGGGGCCATGGGGGTTTATGGGGTGGTTAGGGGGGGCTATGTGGGGTTATGGGGTGATTGGGGGGGCTACATGGGGTTATGGGGTGGTTAGAGGGGGTTATGGGGGGGCCATGGGGTTTATGGGGGGCCATGGGGGTTTATGGGGGGGTTATGGGGTTATTGGGGGGGGCCATGGGGGTTTATGGGGGGTTATGGGGTTATTGGGGGGGTTTATGGGGGGCCATGGGGGTCTAGGGGGTGGTTATGGGGTTATTGGGGGGAGTTATGGGGGGCCATGGGGGTTTATGGGGGTTATGGGGTGGTTGGGGGGGCCACATGGGGTTATGGGGTGGTTAGGGGGGCTACGTGGGGTTATGGGGGGCTACATGGGGTTATGGGGGGGCTTATGGGGTTTATGGGGTGGTTATGGGGTTATTGAGGGGGTTATGGGGTGGTTGGGGGGGGGCTATGTGGGGTTATGGGGTGGTTATGGGGGGTTATGGGGGTTATGGGGTTATTGGGGGGCTGCAGGGGGTTATGGGGTGGTTAGGGGGGCCATGAGGGTTTATGGGGTGGTTATGTGTTTTATGGGGTGGTTTGGGGGGGCCATGGGGGTTTATGGGGGGTTATGGGGTGGTTGGGGGGGGTTACATGGGGTTATGGGGTGTTACATGGGGTTATGGGGTGGTTATGGGGTTATTGGGGGTTTATGGGGGGGCCATGGGGGTTTATGGGGTTATTGGGGGGGCTATGTGGGGTTATGGGGTGGTTGGGGGGGTTATGGGGGGGCCATGGGGGTTTATGGGGTGGGTTGGGGGGATTTATGGGGGGGTTATGGGGTTTATGGGGGGGTTGGGGGAGTTTATGGGGTTATGGGGTTTATGGGGCTTTTATAGGGTTTTCAGGGGATTGGGGGGTTGCGAGGACCTGGGAAGGCTTGGGACCTATTGGGGGAGGCTTTTGAGGGTGGGAGCTTTTTTTTTTTTTGGGGGGGGGGCACCGTGTGTCCTATCCTGGCCGTGCTGACTTTTGGGGGGGCACCCAGGGGTGCCGGTGGTCCCGGGGACGGCGGCTCCGGTGGCGTCTCTGGATGAAGCTCGGGATTTCGCCCTGGGGGTGGGCTTCCCCGTCATCTTCAAGGCCGCCCACGGCGGGGGGCGCGGCATGCGCGTCGTCCGAGCCCCTGAGGTACCCCCACCCCATAAACCCCCCCCCCCACCCCAAATTATCCCCCCCCCACCATCCCTCCTTGACCCCATGGGGACCCCTCCCTGGGCGCCTTCTCCCATGGTTTTTGCATGGGGGGGTTGGGGGTTGGGGGGGTTAATTTTTTTTTGGGGGGGGCACCTGAGTGGGTGGGGGGGGTTGATGGGGAAGGACCTTAATGGGGGGCACCCAGAGGTGCAGGAGGGACCCAAGTGGCTGGGGGGGGACACCCAAACCTTAGGGGGGGCACCCATGGGTGACACCCGGGGGGCACCCAAGTGTCTGGGGGGGCACCCAAGTATCTAGGAGGGACCCAGTTGGGTGAGGGGGGCACCCAGGTGGCCCCAAACCTTGGGGGGGCACCCACGGGTCTGGGGGGCACCCAGGTGGTCCCAAACCTTCGGGGGGGCACCCATGGGTGACACTGGGGGGGGCACCCAACTGGGTGGTGGCTGGGGACACCAAAGCACCCTAGGGGAAGGGGGTTTGGGGGGGTAAGTGGGTTCAGGGGGTTAAGGAGGTTCGGGGGGCACCCACCCCGGGGCACCCATGGGTGACACCCAGGGGGAGCACCCAACTGGGTGGTGGTTGGGGACACCAAAACACCTTAGGGTAAGGGGGTTTGGGGGGGGGTTAAGGAGATTCAGGGGGTTAAGGAGGTTTAGGGGGGTTAAGGAGGTTTGGGGGGGCACCCACCCGGGGGGCACCCATGGGTGACACCAGGGGGCACCCAAGCGTCTGGGGGGCACCCAAGTGGGTGGTGGCTGGGGAAACCAAAACACCTTAGGGTAAGGGGGTTTGGGGGGTAAGGAGGTTCGGGGGGGTTAAGGAGGTTCGGGGGGCACCCACCCTGGGGGCACCCATGGGTGCTGTTTGGGTGCAGGAGCTGGAGGAGAGCTTCACCCGCGCCTCCTCGGAAGCCCTGGCGGCTTTTGGGGACGGGGCGCTGTTCGTGGAGAAGCTGATCGAGCGCCCCCGCCACATCGAGGTCCAGATCCTGGGTATGGGGGGGTCCGGGGGGTTATGGGGTCATGGGGGGGGGGTTATGGGGTCATGGGGGGGGGGCCACGGGACCCCCTCGGCCCTCGGTGCTGAGCCCCTGGGGGCTGGGGGGATCTGGGGGGGTTATGGGGGGGTTATGGGGGGTTATGGGGGGGGTTATGGGGGTTTGGGGGGGGGGTCATGGGGGGTTATGGGGGGGTCATGGGGGTTTATGGGGTCATGGGGGGGTTATGGGGCTTTATGGGGGGGTTATGGGGTTATGGAGTGGTTGGGGGGGCGTATAGGGGGTTATGGGGGGCTATGGGGGGTTATGGGGTCATGGGGGGGTTATGGGGGTTTATGGGGGGGCTCATGGGGGTTTATGGGGGGGTCATGGGGGTTTAATGGGGGTGGGGGGCCCTCAGCACCCCCCCCCCATTGCTGACCCCCAGCGTCTGGATCTGGGGGCGCAAATCACCCCAGTGTGTGTGCGGGGGGGTGTACGGGGACCCCCCCTTATTTTATTTTATTTTATTTTTTCATTTTTTTTGACCCCCCCCTTATTTATTGTTTTTGTTGTTTTTGTTGTTTTTATTGTTTTTATTGTTTTTATTTTTTTTTAATTTGTTTTATTTATTTTTATTTTTATTTTTTTTGACCCTCCCTTATTTATTGTTTTTATTGTTTTTATTGCTTTTATTTTTTTATTTTTTTATTTTTTTTTATTTATTTTATTTATTTTTATTTTTATTTTTTTTGACCCCCCCCTTATTTATTGTTTTTATTGTTTTTATTGCTTTTATTGTTTTTATTTTTTTTATTATTATTTTTTTATTTTTTACTTATTTTATTTTTTATTTTTTTATTTAATTTTATTTATTTTTTTATTTTTTTTGACCCCCTTATTTATTTTTTTAATTTTTTATTTTTTTTTATTTTTTTATTTTTTATTTTTTTATTTATTTTATTTTATTTTATTTTATTTTTTAATTCAATTTAATTTTTTTATTTTTTTTTGACCCCCCCGTGCCCCCCCCCCCGTAGGGGACCAGCACGGGAACGTGGTGCACCTCTACGAGCGCGACTGCTCCATCCAACGCCGGCACCAGAAGGTGCTGGAGATCGCCCCCGCCGCCCGCCTCCCCCCAGCTCCGCCAACGCCTGGCCGACGACGCCGTCCGCATCGCCCGACAGGTCCGGGGGGGCCCTTGGGGGTCCTGGGGGGGTCCTGGGGGGAGTTATAGGGGTTGGGGGGGTCCAGGGGGGGCAGGGGTCCATTGGGGTTGCGCCCATCCCACCCGTAGAAAGGGGTTTTGCTGAGGATGCCCAGCAGGTCTGGGGGGTCTGGGGGGGTCCAGGAGGCTGGGGGGGTCAAGGGGGGGGGTTTAGAGGCTGGGGGGGGACCTGGGGGGGGGTTCTAGGGGTTGGGGGGTCCGGGGGGGCAGGGGTCCATTGGGGTTGCGCCCATCCCACCCATAGAAAGGGGTTTTGCTGAGGATGCCCAGCAGGTCTGGGGGGGTTTTGGGGTCTGGGGGGGTCCGGGGGGGGGTTTAAGGGCTGGGGGGGGTCCAGGGGGGGTCCTGGGGGGTCCTGGGGGAGTTTTAGGGGTTGGGGGGGTCCAGGGGGGGCAGGGGGGTCAGGGGTCCATTGGGGTTGCACCCATCCCACCCATATGACCTGAGGATGCCCAGCAGGTCTGGGGGGTTTTGGGGGTCTGGGGGGGTCCAGGGGGGTTTTAGGGGCTGGGGGGGTCCAGGGGAGGTCCTGGGGGGTTTTAGGGGCTGGGGGGGTCCGGGGGGGTCCAGGGGGTCAGGGGTCCATTGGGGTTGCGCCCATCCTACCCATTGAAAGGGGTTTTGCTGAGGATGCCCAGCAAGTTTGGGGGGGTTTGGGGTCTGGGGGGTCCAGGGGGGTTTTAGGGGCTGGGGGGTCCAGGGAGGGTCCTGGGGGGTCCTGGGGGGAGTTTTAGGGGTTGGGGGGGTCCAGGGGGGGCAGGGGGGGGTCAGGGGTCCATTGGGGTTGCACCCATCCCACCCATATGACCTGAGGATGCCCAGCAGGTCTGGGGGGGTTTTGGGGGTCTGGGGGGGTCCAGGGGGAGTTTTAGGGGCTGGGGGGGTCCTGGGGGTTTTAGGGGTTGGGGGGGTCCAGGGGGGGCCAGGGGGGGCCAGGGGGGGTCAGGGGTCCATTGGGGTTGTGCCCATCCCACCCGTTGAAAGGGGTTTTGCTGAGGATGCCCAGTGGGGCTGGGGGGTTTTGGGGTCCGGGGGGTCCAGGGGGGTTTAAGGGGCTGGGGGGTCCAGGGGGGTCCTGGGGGGTCCTGGGGGAGTTTTAGGGGTTGGGGGGGTCCAGGGGGGGCAGGGGGGGGCAGGGGTCCATTGGGGTTGCGCCCATCCCACCCATAGAAAGGGGTTTTGCTGAGGATGCCCAGCAGGTCTGGGGGGGTCCAGGGGGTTGGGGGGGTCCAGGGGGGCCAGGGCATTTTGGGGACCCCAAAAGGGGGCTCCCAGATATCGAGGACCTTGCTGTAGGGGGTCCCGGAGTGCTGGAGACCCCCCCATAAAATCTTTTGGGGTCCCCAGCGCTGGGGGGGTCCCCGTGTATTTAGGACCTCACCTTAGGGGTGAGCATTTTAAGGGTGGGGGGGTCGGACCCTATTTTTGGGGTCTCCCGGAGGTGGGGGAGGTGGGGATGGGTCCGTAGGAATTTTTGGGGTGGGGGGGGGGGTCTCACGGCGCTTTTGGGGTCGCGCAGGTGGGCTACGAGAACGCGGGGACCGTGGAGTTCCTGGTGGACCGGGGGGGGGCCACTATTTTATCGAGGTCAACTCGAGGCTGCAGGTGGAGCACACGGTGACCGAGGAGATTACGGGGTGAGATTTTGGGGGGGGGCAATTTTTTTGGGGGGTGGGGGGCACTTATGGGGGGCGGGGGGCCCAGGGAGGAGCGGGGTGGGGTTGGGGAGAATAAGGTTGGGGTGGGTTTTTTTTTTTTTTGGGGGGGTAAAGGGGAGATTTGGGGGATTTAGGGGGTGGGGGGAGGATTGGGGGGTCTGGGGGGGGAAAAAAAAGGTGTTGGGGTCTCCGGGAGGATGGGGGGTATGGAGGGGGGGTCACCCAGATTATGGGGGGTTTTAGGGGGGCACCCAGATTTTGGGGTCTTCAGGAGGAGGGGGGGTTTAAGCCCCCCCCCACACATGTGCCCCCCCCAATCCCTTTATGCTGGGGTCCCCATTATTATGGGGGGGGGGACACAGGTCTGGGAGCACACGGGGGGTCCCCAGGATGCTTTTGGGGTCCCCATGGGGTCCCAGGCGCTCCCCACCCCAGCTATATGGGGCCATATAGGGCCGGGGGGGTGGGTCCATGCGATGTGCCCCCCCCAAATGTGTCCCCCCCCCAATTCCTTTATGCTGGGGTCCCCATTATTATGGGGGGGGGACAGGTCTGGGAGATCACAGGATGCTTTTGGGGTCCATATGGGGTCCCAGGCGCTCCCCACCCCAGCTATATGGGGCCATATAGGGTCGGGGGGGTGGGTCCATGCGATGTGCCCCCCCCCACGTGTCCCCCCCCCAATCCCTTTATGCTGGGGTCCCCATTATTATGGGGGGGGACACAGGTTTGGGAGGGCAGAGAATGCTTTTGGGGTCCATATGGGGTCCCAGGCGCTCCCCACCCCAGCTATATGGGGCCGTATAGGGCCGGGGGGGTGGGTCCATGCAATGTGCCCCCCCCACATGTCCCCCCCCCCAATTCCTTTATGCTGGGGTCCCCATTATTAAGGGGGGGGGACACAGGTTTGGGAGGGCAGAGGATGCTTTTGGGGTCCCTATGGGGTCCCAGGCGCTCCCCACCCCAGCTATATGGGGCCGTATAGGGCCGAGGGGGTGGGTCGGTGCGATGTGCCCCCCCCCTGACATTTTTCCCCCCCCCACCCCCCCAGGGTGGACCTGGTTCAGGCTCAGCTGCTGGTGGCTGCCGGGCGCTCGCTGCCCGAGCTGGGGCTGCGGCAGGACAGCGTGCGGGTGCACGGCTGCGCCATCCAGTGCCGCGTCACCACCGAGGACCCGGCCCGAGCCTTCCAGCCCGACACCGGCCGCATCGAGGTACCCTATAGGAACCCCCCTGGGACCCTATAGGACCCACTATAGGACCCTATAGGACCCAGTATGGGACTCTATAGAACCCCTTATGGGACTCTATAGGACCCAATATGGGACCCTATGGAACCCCCTACAGGACCCTATAGAACCCCCTCTGGGACCATATAGAACCCCCTATGGGACTCTATAGAACCCCTTATGGGACCCTATAGGACCCAATATGGGACCCTATAGGACCCACTACAGGACTCTATAGAACCCCCTCTGGGACCATATAGAACCCCCTATAGGACCCCCTCTGGGACCCTCTGGGACCCTATGGAACCCCCTACGAGACCCTATAGGACCCCCTCTGGGACCCTATGGAACCTTCTATGGGACTCTATAGGACCCAATATGGGACCCTATGGAACCCCCTATTGGATCCTATAGGAAACCCTGTGGAACCCTATAGAACCCCCTATAGGACCCCCTCTGGGACCCTATGGAACCCCCTATGGGACTCTATAGGACCCAATATGGGACCCTATGGAACCCACTCTGGGACCCTATAGGTCCCCCTCTGGGACCCTATGGAACCCACTCTGGGACCCTATAGGACCCCCTATGAAACCCTATGGAACCCCCTCTGCGACCCTATGCAATCCCCTATAGGACCCCCTATGGGATCCTATAGGACCCCCTCTGGGACCCTATAGGACCCCCTATAAGACCTTATAGGACCCACTACAGGACCCTATAGAGCCCAACGTGGGACCTATAGGGAGGCTATATGGCCCCATATAGGGCCTATAAGTGCCTCCACCAGGCTTTTTAGGGTAACTCAGGGTCTACAGGTCCCCGTGCAAATCCATATGGGCACCCTTGGGGCCATATAGGGTCTAGGGGCACCTATATGAACCTATAGGGGAGCTATATGGGACCATATAGGGTCTATAAGTGCCTCCACCAGGCTTATTTAGGGTGCCACAGGGGCGATTGGGGTCTGCAGGTCCCCGTCCAAACCCACGCGGGCTCCCCTTGGGGGGTCCATAGAGGGCCACGGGGGGTGCCATATGGGATCCATAGGGTCCCCTATACGTCCCGTAGGTGTTCCGGAGCGGCGAGGGGATGGGGATCCGCCTGGACGGGGCCTCGGCGTTCCAGGGCGCCCTGATCTCGCCCCATTACGACTCGCTGCTGGTCAAGGTGGTGGCGCACGGCCCCGACCAGCCCGCGGCCGCCGCCAAAATGAGGAGGGCCCTGGCCGAGTTCCGCATCCGCGGGGTCAAGGTGGGCTGGGGGGGGGTCCTGGTGCGATGCACAATTGGGTAGGGGGGCTCAGGGAGGGGTTGGGGGGCTCTGGGAGGGGTTGGGGGGTCCTGGTGTGATGCACAATTGGGTAGGGGGCTCTGGGAGGGGTGAGGGGGTCCTAGTGTGATGCACAATGGGGTGGGGGGCTATGGGAGGGGTTGGGGGTCGTGGTGCAATGCACAATTGGGTAAGGGGCTCTGGGAGGGGTTGGGGGGGTCCTGGTGCAATGCACAATGGGGTGGGGGGTCTGGGATGGGTTGGGGTCCTGGTGCGATGCACGATGATGTTAGGGGGTCCTGGTGCAATGCACAATGGGGGAGGGGGGCTCTGGGAGGGGTTGGGGGGTCGTGGTGCAATGCACAATTGGGTAGGGGGCTCTGGGAGGGGTGAGGGGGTCCTAGTGTGATGCACAATGGGGTGGGGGGCTATGGGAGGGGTTGGGGGGTCCTGGTGCGATGCATGATGATGTTAGGGGGTCCTGGTGCGATGCACAATTGGGTAGGGGGCTCTGGGAGGAGTGGGGGGCTCTGGGAGGGGTTGGGGGGTCCTGGTGCGATGCACAATTGGGTAGGGGGCTCTGGGAGGAGTGGGGGGACTCTGGGAGGGGTTGGGGGATCCTGGTGCAATGCACAATTGGGTAGGGGGCTCTGGGAGGAGTGGGGGGCTCTGGGAGGGGTTGGGGGTCCTGGTGCGATGCACGATGATGTTAGGGGGTTCTGGTGCAATGCACAATGGGGTGGGGGGCTCTGGGAGGGGTTGGGGGGATTCTGGTGCGATGCACAATTGGGTAGGGGGGCTCTGGGAGGGGTTGGGGGGCTCTGGGAGGGGTGGGGTGGTCCTGGTGTGATGCACAATGGGGTAGGGGGCTCTGGGAGGAGTGGGGGGGCTCTGGGAAGGGTTGGGGGGGTCCTGGTGCGATGCACGATGATGTTAGGGGGGTCCTGGTGCAATGCACAATTGGGTAGGGGGGCTCTGGGAGGGGCTTAGGGGGGTCCTGGTGCGATGCACGGGGGAACTGGGGGGGTCCTCGTGCAATGCACGGGGGAACTGGGGGTCCTCGTGCAATGCACGGGGGAACTGGGAGGGTCCTCGTGCAATGCACGGGGGAACTGGGGGTCCTCGTGCAATGCACAATGGGACTGGGAGACCTCAGGGGGGGGTCGCTCAGCACCCCGTGCATCGCACGAGGAGGGGGGGGGGTGGTTGCTGGGCCCGTGGTGCGTTGCACGAGGGTCCGCTCACGGCGGCGGCGCGTCTCTCCGGCAGACGAACATCCCGTTCCTGCAGAACGTCCTGGCCCACCCCCAATTTTTGGGGGGGGCCGTGGACACCCAGTTCATCGACGAGAACCCCGAGCTCTTCAACCTGCAGCCCAGCCAGACCCGGGCCCCGAAGCTGCTCCATTACCTGGGTGGGGGGCTTGGGGGGGTCCGGGGGGGTTTGGGGGGTTGGGGGGCTGGGGGGTCCGGGGGGGTTGGGAGGGGCTAAGGGGGTCCTGAGAGGGGTCTGGAGGGGGGTCCTGAGGGGGTTTGGGGGGGTTCTGGGGAAATCTGGAGGTCTGGGCGGGGCCTGGGGGGGCTTTGAGAGGGTCCTGAGGGGGTTTGGGGGGTCTGAAAGGGTCCTGAGTGGGTTGGGGGGGGGTCCTGAGGGGGTTTAGAGGGGTTCTGAGGGAGTCTGGAAGGATCCTGAGGGGATCTGGGGGGTCCTGGGGAAATCTGGAGGTCTCGGGGGTCCTGAAGGGGCGTGGGGGAGCCCTGGGGGGTTTTGAGAGGGTCCTGAGGGGGTTTGGGGGGTCCTGAGGGGGTCTGGGGGCACGTGAGGGGGTTCTGAGGGGTTATGGGGGTCCCGGGGGGGTTGGGGGGTCCTGAGAGGGGTCTGGAGGGGGTCCTGAGGGGGTCTGGGGGGGTTCTGAGGGGGTCTGGGGGAGGTCTGGGGGGTGTGAGGGGGTTCTGAGAGGGTTTGGGGGTCCTGGGAGGGTCCTGGGGGGGTCCTGGGGGGTTTGGGGGTCCTGAGAGGGTCTGGAGGGGGTCCTGAGGGGGCTTGGGGGGTTCTGAGAGGGCTTGGGGGGGTTCTGAGGGGGTCTGGGGAGGTCTGGGGGCGTAAGGGGGTTCTGAGGGGTTCTGAGAGGGTTTGGGGGTCCTGGGGGGTCCTGAGGGGGCTTGTGGGGGGGTCTGGGGAGGTTTTGAGGGGGTCCTGATGGGGTTTGGGGGGTCTGAAAGGGTCCTGAGGGGGTTTGGGGGGTCCTGAGCGGTCTGGAGGAGTTCTGGGGGGGCGTGAGGGGGTTCTGGGGGGTTCTGAGAGGGTTTGGGGGTCCTGAGGGGGCTTGTGGGGGGGTCTGGGGGGTTTTGGGGGTCCTGACCGGGTGCACCCCCCCCCCCCCAGGCCACGTGATGGTGAACGGCCCCAGCACCCCCTCCCCGTCAAAGCCAAAGCGGCGCTGGTGGAGCCCGTGCCCCCGTGCCCATGGGTGAGTGGGGAGGGGGGCTGTGGGTGTCAGAGGGTCTTTGGGGGTGGGGGGGGTCCCATAGGGGTCCTCCTATGGGGTGGGGGTGCATTTGGGTTCCATGGGACCCTCCTAGTTGGGGGTGGGGGGGGCATCAAGGGGATGTGATTTTTTTTTTTTTGGGGGGGGGGGGCCACACACGCCGCACGCCCGCGCCATGAACACGCTCAGCACCACAAATGGTGACACCCCCCCAAAATAATCCCCATGGTGACCCCCCCAGTATAATCCTCATGGTGACTCCTCCAAATAATCCCCATGGTGACCCCTCCCCCCCCAAGAAAACAAATCCCAGTAGTGCCCCCACCCCAAAACAAATCCTGATGGTGACCTGGTGACCCCCCATGGAGACCCCCCCTCCCCAAGTAATCCCCACGGTGACCCCCATGATTATGCCCCCCATTTAACCCCCACTGACCCCCCCAAGGTGTGACCCCCCATGATGATGCCCCCCAACACTGACCCCCACGATGACCCCCCATGGAGACCCCCCCATATATAACCCCCACAGACCCCCCCCAACACGGTGACCCCCCATGGAGAACCTTCTCCCCAAATAATCCCCACGGTGACCCCCCATGATGATGCCCCCCATATAATCCCCACGATGACCCCCCAACACGGTGACCCCCCATGGAGACCCCCCCCCATATATAACCCCCACACTGACCCCCTAACACTGACCCCCCATGGAGACCCCCCCCATATATAACCTCCCCTCTGACCCCCTTAAAACTGACCCCCATGGAGACCCCCCCCATATGTAACCCCCACACTGACCCCCTAAAACTGACCCCCCATGGAGACCCCCCATATATAACCCCCCCACTGACCCCCTCCCCTTATGTCCCCCCCCCCATCCTTTCCAGGGCCGCCCCCGGCGGGGCTGCGGGAGGTGCTGAGCCGCGAGGGGCCGGGGGGCTTCGCGCGGGCGCTGCGGGGGCACCGGGGGCTGCTGCTGACCGACACCACCTTCCGCGACGCCCACCAGTCCCTGCTGGCCACCCGCGTCCGCACCCGCGACCTGGCCCGCGTCGCCCCCTTCGTGGCGCACGCCCTCAGCCCCCTCTGCAGCATGGAGACCTGGGGAGGTCTGGGGGCGGGGCCTGTGGGGGGTGGGCGGGGCCTTGGAGTGGGGGCGGGGCCTGGGAGGGGTGGGCGGGGCACCATGGGGATGGGGCATCTAGAGGGGGTCTGGGGTGAATGGGGTCTCAATGGGCCTGGAGGGGTGGGCGGGGCCTCGGGGAGTGGGCGAAGCCATTGAGAAGGGGCGGGGCCTGAGGGGGTGTGGGAGGGGCCTCAGGGGGTGGGCGGGGTCTGGGAGGAGGGGTGGAGCCTGAGATCAGGGGGCGTGGTCTCGAGAGTGGGAGGGGTCTCATGGCGGTGGGTGTTGCCCCCTTCGTGGCGCACGCCCTCAGCCCCCTCTGCAGCATGGAGACCTGGGGAGGTCAGGGGGCGGGGCCTCGGGGGGTGGGCGGGGCCTCGAGGATGTGGGAGGGGCCTAAGGGGGGTGGGAGGGGCCTGGGAGGAGGGGGTGTCTAGTGGGGGTCCGGGGTGGATGGGGTCTCAAGGGGCCTGGGGGGTGGGAGGGGCCTCCGTAGTGTGGGCGGGGCCTTAGGAGTGTGGGCGGGGCCTTGGAGCAGGGGGCGGGGCCTGGGAGGGGTGGGCGGGGCACCATGGGGATGGGGCATCTAGAGGGGGTCTGGGGTGAATGGGGTCTCAATGGGCCTGGGGGGGTGGGCGGGGTCTGGGAGGAGAGGGCGGGGCTTGGGAGGAGGGGGTGGAGCTTAAGAGAAGGGGGAGTGGTCTCCGGAGTGGGAGGGGTCTCATGGGGGTGGGAGTCGCCCCCTTCGTGGCGCACGCCCTCAGCCCCCTCTGCAGCATGGAGACCTGGTGAGGTCAGGGGGCGGGGCCTCGAGGATGTGGGCGGGGCGTAACGGGGGTGGGCGGGGCCTGGGAGGAGAGGGGCGGGGCTGCCGCAGTGCTTGGCTGGTAGCCCTGCTGGGGAGGCGTGAGGGGGCGGGGCTTCCCAGAGCAGGGCTTCACCAGAGGGCGTGGCTTAAAGGGGTGTGTCCCAAGGGGGCGGGGCTTACATGGGCGGGGCCTCACACGTGCAGTAGGGAGCACTGGGGCCATGCTCACGAGGCAGGAGGGGATTGGTGCAAGGGGGCGTGGCTTAAAGGGATGTGCCCCCAAGGGGGGCGTGGCTTAAGGGGTGTGTCTCAAGTGGGCGTGGCTTAAATTGGTGCCCTCAGCCCCTCTGCAGAATGGAGACCTGGTGAGGTCAGGGGGCGGGGCATAAAGGGGTGTGGCCTCTCATAGGCAGCAGGGAGCACTGGGGCCATGCACACGAGGCAGGAGGGGATTGGTGCAAGGGGGCGTGGCTTTGAGGGGTGTGTCCCAAGGGGGCGTGGTTTTGGGGGTGTGTCTCAAGGGGGCGGGGCTTAAAGGGGTGTGTCTCAAGGGGGCGTGGCCTCACATGTTCAGCAGGGAGCACTGGGGCCATGCTCACAAGTCAGAGCATGGGAGGGGGTTGCTGCAAGGGGGCGTGGCTTTGGGGGTGTGTCCCAAGGGGGCGTGGCTTGAGGGGGGTGTGTCTCAAGGGGGCGTGGCTTAAAGGGGTGTGTGTCCCAAGTGGGCGGGGCTTAAAGGGGGGTGTCCTTACATGTGCAGCAGGGAGCACAGGGGCCATGCACAGGAGGCAGGAGGGGATTGGTGCAAGGGGGCGTGGCTTAAGGGGGTGTGCCTCAAGGGGGGCGTGGCTTAATGGGGCGTGGCTTAAAATGGGTGTGTTTTAAGGGGGGCGTGGCCTCACAAGTGCAGCAGGGAGCACTGGGGCTGTGCACACGAGGCAGGGCACGGGCGGCGATTTGCGCAAGGGGGCGGGGCTTGCACGAACGGGGCGTGGCTTGGGGAAAGTGGGCGTGGCTTGGCGGTGGGCGTGGCTTCCCGAGGCCCCTCCCCCTGCCCTCAGGAGGCCCCACCCCCCCGCAGGCGCCACCTTCGACGTGGCCATGCGCTTCCTGCACGAGTGCCCCTGGGAGCGGCTGCGGGAGCTGCGGCGCCTGGTCCCCAACGTCCCCTTCCAGATGCTGCTGCGCGGCGCCAACGCCGTGGGGTACACCAACTACCCCGACAACGTCATCTACCGGTACGGGAACGGGGGGTTTGGGGGGTCCGGGGGGGTGTTGGGGGGTGGAGGGGGTGGAGGGGTGTGGGGGGGGTACGGGGAGGTGATGGGGTCATATAGGGGCGTGGGGGGTAAGGAGGATGTGGGGTTACCTGGGGTCGTATGGGGTCATGGGGGGTTGGGGGGATGTGGGGGTACCTGGGGTCATATGGGATCATTGGGGGTTGGGGGGTGTGGGGGTCCCTGGGGTCGTATGGGGTCATGGGGGGTTGGGGGGGATGTGGGGGTCCCTGGAGTCATATAGGGACATGGGGGATCAGGAGGATGTAGGGGTCCCTGGGGTCGTATGGGGTCATGGGGGATTGGGGGGGATGTGGGGGTCCCTGGGGTCGTATGGGGTCATGGGGGGTTGGGGGGGGAATGTGGGGGTGTGGGGGGGCATGGGGAGGTGATGGGGTCATATAGGGGCGTGGGGGTAAGGAGGATGTGGGGTTACCTGGGGTCATATGGGGATTTGGGGGGATGTGGGGGTCCTTGGGGTTGTATGGGGTCATGGGGGTTGGGGGGATGTGGGGGTGTGGGGGGGCATGGGGAGGTGATGGGGTAATATAGGGGCATGGGGGGTAAGGAGGATGTGGGGTTACCTGGGGTCATGGGGGATTGGGGGGATGTGGGGGTCCTTGGGGTTGTATGGGGTCATGGGGGTTGGGGGGAATGTGGGGGTCCCTGGGGTCATATGGGGATTTGGGGGGGATGTAGGGGTCCCTGGGGTCGTATGGGGTCATGGGGGGTTGGGGGGTGATGTGGGGGTCCCTGGGGTCGTATGGGGATTTGGGGGGGATGTGGGGTTCCCTGGGGACATATGGGGACATAGGGGGATTTGGGGGTGCATGCAGAGATGGGGCACATAAAGGGATATGGGGACATAAGGTGTGGAAGCACGTAGGGAGACGGGGTCATACGGGGACAATGGGGTGCTGACGGGGACGTGGGGGGTCCCTGGGGACGTGGGGGGTCCCTGGGGATGTGGGGGTCCCTGGGGACGTGGGGGGGTCCCGGGGGACGTGGGGGGTCCACGGGGGGGCGTTGGGGCACATCAAGGGCTATAGGACTATAGGGGAGATGGGGGTCCTGGGGGGGACATGGGGCCACCGTGGGCTGCGGGGACGGATGGGGGGGGGTCCTCACGTCCCCCCCTCACCCCGTGATGCCCCCCCCAGTTTTTGCGAGGTGGCGGCGGCCAACGGCATGGACATCTTCCGCGTCTTCGACGCCCTCAATTACCTCCCCAACCTCCTGCTGGGGGTGGAGGCCGTGGGGCGGGCGGGGGCCGTGGTGGAGGCCGCCCTGTCCTACACGGGGGACGTGGCCGACCCCACCCGCACCAAGTACGACCTCGACTACTACCTGGGGCTGGCCCGAGAGCTGGTGGCCGCCGGCACCCACATCCTCTGCATTAAGGTCTTGGGGGGGGGGGGTTTGGGGGTCCCTAGGGTATGGGGAGGGGGAGTTGGGGGGTGGGAGAGGGGTATGGGGGGTACTGGGGGTTGGGGGTCCGTGGGGTGTGAGGAGAGGGGGTTGGGGGGTGGGAGAGGGGTATGGGGTGTGGGGAGGGTGTGTTGGGGGTCCCTAGGGTATGGGGAGGGGGTGTTGGGGGGCTGGGGGTCCATAGGGTGTGAGGAGAGGGGGTTGGGGGGGTGGGAGAGGGGTATGGGGTGTGGGGAGGGGGATTTAGGGGGTGTTGGGGGGATTGGGGGTCCTTGGGATATGGGGAGGGGAGTTGGGGGGTGTTGGGGGGATTGGGGGTCCCTAGGGTATGGGGAAAGGGGTCCTGGGGGGCTGGGAGAGGGGTATGGGGTGTGGAGAGGGGGATTTGGGGAGTGTTGGGGGGTTGGGGGTCCGTGGGGTGTGAGGAGGGGGTTGGGGGGTGGGAGAGGGGTATGGGGTGTGGGGAGGGGGCGTTGGGGGTCCCTAGGGTATGGGGAAAGGGGTCCTGGGGGGCTGGGAGAGGGGTATGGGGCATGGGGAGGGGGATTTGGGGAGTGTTGGGGGGTTGGGGGTCCGTGGGGTGTGAGGAGAGGGGGGTTGGGGGGCTGGGAGAGGGGTATGGGGTGTGGGGAGGGGGATTTGGGGGGTGCTATAGGGGTTGGGGGTCCCTAGGGTATGGGGAGGGGGAGTTGGGGGGTGTTGGGGGGTTGGGGGTCCCTAGGGTATGGGGAGGGGGCCTGGGAGGGTGGGAGAGGGGTATGGGGCATGGGGAGGGGGAGTTGGGGGGTGTTGGGGGGATTGGGGGTCCCTAGGGTATGGGGAAAGGGGTCCTGGGGGGCTGGGAGA
Organism: Aythya baeri; assembly: GCA_026413565.1. Taxonomy (NCBI): domain Eukaryota; kingdom Metazoa; phylum Chordata; class Aves; order Anseriformes; family Anatidae; genus Aythya; species Aythya baeri. The sequence goes on along the minus strand of JAKRSJ010000104.1, from coordinate 172,179 downwards.
GGGGTATGGGGTGTGGGGAGGGGGATTTGGGGGGGTGTTATAGGGGTTGGGGGTCCCTGGGGTATGGGGAGGGGGAGTTGGGGGGTGTTATAGGGGTTGGGGGTCCCTAGGGTATGGGGAGGGGGACCTGGGGGTTGGGTGAGGGGCATGGGGTGTGGAGAGGGGGATTTGGGGGTGTTGGGGGTCCCTAGGGTATGGGGAGGGGGTCCTGGGGGGTGGGAGAGGGGTATGGGGCATGGGGAGGGGGATTTGGGGGGTGTTGTGGGGGTTGGGGGTTCCTGGAGTGGGGGGCTTGGGATGGGTATGGGGGGCAGAAGGGGGATTTGGGGATGCTGGGGCGTTTGGGTTGGGTTTGGGGGGCTTGAGATGGGTCCTGGGGGGGCCAGAAGGGGGATTTGGGGATCCTGGGGGGTTGGGATGGGTCCTGGGGGTGGGGCAGAAGGGGGATTTGGGGATCCTGGGGCATTTAGGATGGGTTTGGGGGGTCAGAAGGGGGATTTGGGGATCCTGGGGGGCTTTGGATGGGTCCTGGGGGGCAAAAGGGGGATTTGGGGATCCTGGGGGGTTTGGGCTGGGTTTGGGGGGGCTTGAGATGGGTCCTGGGGGGGGGCAGAAGGGGGATTTGGGGATCCTGGGGCATTTAGGATGGGTCTTGGGGGGGGGGGGCAGAAGGGGGATTTGGGGATCCTGGGGCCTTTAGGATGTCTTGGGACAGCTTTTAGGATCTGGAATCAGAAACTCAGCATACTCCTACCCCGCGGGGTGGGGGGTCAGGACAGGAGTGGGGGCTCAGGATGGGATTTCGGGACCCCCCCCCCCTCACCCCCCTAAAACCCCCTTCCCCAGGACATGGCGGGGCTGCTGACCCCGGCGGCCGCCCGCTTGCTGGTGGGGGCCCTGCGGGACCGTTTCCCCGAGGTGCCCCTCCACGTCCACACCCACGACACCGCCGGGGCCGCCGTGGCCTCCATGCTGGCGGCCGCCCACGCCGGAGCCGACGTGGTGGACGTGGCCGTGGACGCCATGGCCGGGATGACCTCGCAGCCCAGCATGGGCGCCCTGGTGGCCTGCGCCCGGGGGACCCCGCTGGATACGGGTAACGGGGTGGTGGGGGGGCCACGAGGTGGTGGGTGGTGGGGGTAGGGTGGTCATGGGGGTGGAATCGTGGTCGTGGGGGTGATAACGTGGTCGTGGGGGTGGTCTCGTGGTCGTGGGGGTGGAATCATGGTCGTGGGGGTGGAATCGTGGTCGTGGGGGTGATAACGTGGTCGTGGGGGTGGTCCTGTGGTCGTGGGGGGGGTATCGTGGTTGTAGGGGGGGTCTTGTGGTCATGGGGGTGGAATCGTGGTCGTGGGGGTGATAACAGGGATGCTACCAGGGACGTGGTGGTGTCATTGTGGTCATGGTGGTAGTATCATGGTCATGGAGATGCCACCAAAGTCACGGTGGTGGCACTGTGGTTGTGGTGGTGGCACTGTGGTCGTGGAGATGCTACCAAAGTCGTGTTGGTGCCATCGTGGTCACGGCAATGCCACTGTGGTGATGGCAATGCCACCGCCATCCTGCCAATTCTCCCCTGGCTGTGGTGATGCCACCACGGCCATGCCAATGCCACCACGGCCATACCAATGCCACCACGATCCTGGTGATGCCACCACGGCCATGCCAATGCCACCACGGCCACGCCAATGCCACCACGGCCATGCCAATGCCACCACGGCCACACCAACGCCACCACGGCCACGCCAACGCCACCACAACCACACCATTGCGCCCAACCCCTCGGACGCCCCCTCCACGGCTTCCCCCCAACCCTTGCTGCCCCGCCAAGCGCGGCACCCCCCCAGGGTCGTCCCCCTCCCCAAAGCTCACGCCTCGTGTCCCCCCCCCCCAGGCATCGCGCTGGAGCGGGTGTTCGAGTACAGCGAGTACTGGGAGGCGGCGCGGGCGCTCTACGCCGCCTTCGACTGCACGGCCACCATGAAGTCGGGCAACGCGGACGTCTACGAGAACGAGATCCCGGGGGGCCAGTACACCAACCTCCACTTCCAGGCCCACGCCATGGGGCTGGGCCACAAGTTCAAGGAGGTGAAGAGAGCCTACGCCGAGGCCAACAAGATCCTGGGGGATCTCATTAAGGTGAGGGTGGGGGCGGGGGTGGGTGGTCTTCGTGGGGTGGGCGGGCTCTGTGGGGTGGGTGGGCTCCGTGGGATCCCCTCCGTTGGGTGGGTGGTCTTCGTGGGATGGTCTTCATGGGTTGGGTGCTCTCTATGGGGTGGGTGCTCTTCATGGGGTGGGTGGTCTTCATGGGGTGGTCTCCATGGGGTGGGTGCTCTTCATGGGATGGGTGGTCTCCATGGGGTGGTCTCCGTGGGGTGGTGGTTGTGGGGTGGGCTCCCTGGGGTGGGTGCTCTCCATGGGGTGGGTGGTCTTCATGGGGTGGGTGGTCTTCATGGGATCCCCTCCATTGGGTGGGCGATCTCTATGGGATGGGTGGTCTTTGTGGGATGATCTTCATGGGTGGGGTGCTCTCCATGGGGTGGGTGGTCTCAATGGGGTGGGTGGTCTCAATGGGATGCTCTCCATGGGTTGGGTGCTCTTCATGGGGTGGTCTTCATGGGGCGGGTGCTCTTCATGGGGTGGGTGATCTTCGTGGGATCCTCTCCATTGGGTGGGCGATCTCTGTGGGATGGGTGGTCTTTGTGGGATGATCTCCATGGGGTGGGTGCTCTCCATGGGGTGGGTGCTCTCCATGGGATGGGTGGTCTTCATGGGATCCTCTCCATGGGTTGGGTGCTCTCCATGGGTTGGGTGCTCTCCATGGGATGGGTGGTCTTCATGGGATCCTCTCCATTGGGTGGGTGATCTCTATGGGATGGGTGGTCTTTGTGGGATGATCTCCATGGGTTGGGTGCTCTCCATGGGGTGGGTGCTCTCCATGGGTTGGGTGCTCTCCATGGGATGGGTGGTCTTCATGGGGTGGGTGGTCTCAATGGGGTGCTCTCCATGGGTTGGGTGCTCTTCATGGGATGGGTGGTCTTCATGGGATCCTCTCCGTTGGGTGGGTGGTCTTCATGGGATGGGTGGTCTTCGTGGGATGGTCTCCATGGGTTGGGTGCTCTCCATGGGTTGGGTGCTCTCCATGGGTTGGGTGCTCTTCATGGGATGGGTGCTCTCCATGGGGTGGGCGATCTCTATGGGATGGGTGGTCTTTGTGGGATGATCTTCACGGGTTGGGTGTTCCCCGTGGGTTGGGTGCTCTCCATTGGGTGGGTGCTCTCCATGGGTTGGGTGGTCTCCATGGGTTGGGTGCTCTTTATGGGGTGGGTGGTCTTCATGGGATGCACTCCATTGGGTGGGTGATCTCTATGGGATGGGTGGTCTTCGTGGGATCCTCTCCATTGGGTGGGTGGTCTTCATGGGATGATCTTCATGGGTTGGGTGCTCCCCATGGGTTGGGTGCTCTCTATGGGATGGGTGCTCCCCACAGGTTGGGTGCTCCCCACGGTTCCTCTTTATGCGACTCTCCCTCGAGAAACATCATCGTGGTGCCCTCCCCGGGCAGGGCGCCACCCTGGGGTGCCACCGCGCTGGGTGACGCCGGTTTTGGGGGCCGTTTTCGGGGGGCAGGTGACGCCGTCGTCCAAGGTGGTGGGGGACCTGGCGCAGTTCATGGTGCAGAACGGGCTGTCCCGCGAGGAGGTGGAGGCGCGGGCGGACGAGCTCTCCTTCCCCGTCTCCGTGGTGGAATTCCTGCAGGGCTACATCGGCACCCCCCCGGGGGGCTTCCCCGAGCCCTTCCGCTCCCGGGTGAGTTGTGGGAGGGACTGGGAAGGGGCTGGGAGGGAAACTGGGAGAGCTGGGAGGGAGCTGGGGTGGATTGGAGGGTAACTGGGATGGGTTTGGGGGGGTACTGGGAGGGACTGGGGAGCGCTGGGAGGGTGCTGGGTGGGGCTGGGAGGGGTGGGGAGAGTGCTGCGGGGGGGTGCAAGGGATTGGGATGCACTGGGAGGGGACTGGGGGCACTGGGAGGGGACTAGGGAGGACTGGGAGGGGACTGGGGGGGCACTGGGAGGGGACTGGGGAGGACTGGGAGGGGATGGGGGACACTAGGAGGGGACCGGGGGGGCACTGGGAGAGGACTAGAGAGAACTGGGGGGCACTGGGATGCACTGGGAAGGGACTGGGAGGCTTTCCTGCAGGTGGCAGGAAGGATTCGTTGCCATGACGATGGGCCCAGCATAGCAACGGGTACCAGCGCCGGTTGCCATGGCAACAGCCCTTAGTAACGGGTCCTAGTGCCCGGTTGCCATGGCAACAGACCTTAGTAAAGGGTCCTAGTGCCTGGTTGCCATGGCAACAGCCCTTATTAATGGGTCCTAGTGCCCGGTTGCCATGGCAACAGCCCTTATTAACGGGGTCCTACAACTGGTTGCCATGGCAACAGACCTTAGTAATGGGTCCTAGTGCCTGGTTGCCATGGCAACAGCCCTTAGCAACGGGTCCTACAACCGGTTGCCATGGCAACAGCCCCTAGAAAAGGGTCCTACAGCTGGTTGCCATGGCAACAGCCCCTAGCAACAGCTCCTATCGCCCGGTTGCCACGCCAGCAGTCGCCATGGCAACACCAGCATCCTTCCCCCCCCCACCCCCCACCCCCATATCCAGGTGCTGAAGGACCTGCCGCGGGTGGAGGGGCGCCCGGGGGCCTCGCTGCCCCCCCTGGACTTCGAGGCGCTGAGCCAGGAGCTGGGGGCTCGGGACGGGGCCCCCCCCAGCCCCGAGGAGCTGCTGTCGGCCGCGCTGTACCCCAAGGTGTACGGCGACTTCCGCGCCTTCGCCTCCAGCTTCGGCCCCGTCTCCTGCCTGGGCACCCGCCTCTTCCTGGAGGGGCCCACCATCGCCGAGGAGTTCGAGGTGGGCGGGGCTTATGGGGGGTGGGCGGGGTTTGCGGTGGGCGGGGCTTGGGGTGGGCTTGGGGTGGGAGGGGCTTGGGGTGGGAGGGGCTTGGGGTGGGAGGGGTTGGGGTGGGAGGGGTACTGGGGTGGAGCAGGGCTTGATGTGGGTGAGGGGTGGGCGGGGCTTGTGGGGTGGGAGGGGCTTCTGGGTGTGGGAGGGGCTTGGGGTGGGAGGGGCTTGGGGTGGGAGGGGCTTGGGGTGGGAGGGGCTTGGGGTGGGAGGGGTACTGGGGTGGAGCAGGGCTTGATGTGGGTGAGGGGTGGGCGGGGCTTGTGGGTGTGGGAGGGGCTTGTGGGGGTGTGGGAGGGGCTTCGGTGTGGGCGTGGCTTCGGGGGTTGGAGGGGCTTGGGGTGGGTGGGGCTTCGGGGTGGGAGGGGCTTGGGGTGGGAGGGGTACTGGGGTGGAGCAGGGCTTGATGTGGGTGAGGGGTGGGCGGGGCTTGTGTGGGCGGGCAGGGCTTGTGTGGGTGGGGCTTGTGGGGTGGGCGGGGCTCACACACCCTTGCACACTCCTGCACACCCTTGCACACCCTCTCACACCCTGGCACGCTCTCACACACTCTTGCACGCCCTCGCACGCCCTCTCACACCCTTGCACACTCCTGCACACCCTTGCACGCCCTTGCACACTCTCACACTCCCTCGCACACCCTCACACGCTCTTGCACACCCTTGCACACCCCTTCACACCCTTGCACACTCCCACACACCCTTGCACACTCCTGCACACTCTTGCACACCCTTGCACGCCCTCTCACACCCTTGCACGCTCCTGCACACCCTCGCACACCCTTGCACGCCCTCACACACTCTCACACGCCCTCGCACACCCTCACACACCCTCGCACACCCTTGCACGCCCTTGCACGCTCACCCTGAGCCCCCCCCCCGGCGCAGGTGGAGCTGGAGCGGGGCAAGACGCTGCACATCAAGGCGCTGGCGCTGGGCGACCTGAACGCGGCCGGGCAGCGCGAGGTCTTCTTCGAGCTCAACGGGCAGCTGCGCTCCATCCTCGTGCGCGACACGCAGGCCTTAAAGGTGGGGGGGTCGGGGGCCGGGGGGATTGGGGGGTTGGAGGGGGCTGGGGGGTTGGAGGGGGTTGGGGGTAGGGAGGGGTCTGGGAGGGTCAAGGGGGGAGTGGGGGGGGCACGGGGGATGCAGGAGGGTCCTGGGGTGGGTGGGGGGGTCTGGGGGGTCTGGGGGGGGCGGGGGGATTGGGGGGTTGGAGGAGGGATTGGGGGGGTTGGAGGGGGATTGGGGGGTAGGGAGGGGTCTGGGGGGTCAAGGGGGGAGTGGGGGGCACGGGGGATGCAGGAGGGTCCTGGGGTGCGAGGGGGGGCTGGGGGGGGCTGGGGGGGGCCGGGGGGGGGGAGATGGGGGGGGTCAGAGGGGGATTGGGGGGTTGGAGGAGGGTCTGGGGTGGTCAAGGGGGAGTGAGGGGGGCACGGGGGATGGGGGGCATGGGGGGGTCCTGGGACATATGGGGGGGTCCTAGGGGATGTGGGGGGATCATAGGGGACATGGGGGGCCCTGGGGAATGTGGAGGGGGTCCTGGGAGCCATGGGGGGTCATAAGGGACGTGGGGGGATCCTGGGAGCCGGGGGGTCCTAGGGGACATGGGGGTGTCCTGGGGAATGTGGAGGGGGTCCTAGGGAGCCATGGGGGGGGGGGTCATAGGGGACTTGGGGGGGTCCTGATGGAAACAAGGGGGGCATCTCACAAAATGGGGCACCCATACCAACCCCCCTTATATTTTTTTCTCTCCCTCCCTTATATTTTTTCTCCCCCCCTTATATTTTTTCTCTCCCCCCCTTATATCTTTTTCTCCCCCCCCTATATTTTTTTCCCCCCCTTATATTTTTTTCTACCCCCCCTTATATTTTTTCTCCCCCCCTTATATTTTTTCTCTCTCCCCCCTTATATTTTTTTCTCCCCCCCTTATATTTTTTTTCTCCCCCCTTATATTTTTTCTCTCCCCCCCTTATATTTTTTTCTCTCCCCTCCCTTATATTTCTTTTCTCCCCCCCCAAAAAAAAAAAAAGGAGATGCACGTACACCCCAAGGCCGATCGGGGGGCCAAGGGGCAGGTGGGGGCCCCCATGCCGGGGGAGGTGGTGGAGGTGAGGGTGGAGGTGGGGGCGCGGGTGGAGAAGGGGGCCCCCCTCTGCGTGCTCAGCGCCATGAAGATGGAGACGGTGGTCACGGCCCCCCTGGGGGGCACGGTCGCCCGCCTCCACGTGCGCCCCGGCATGAGCCTGGAGGGCGACGACCTCATCGTGGAGATAGAGTAATTTTTTTTTGGGGGGGGGGCACCCCGAAAAAAAAAAAAAAATCTCAGCACACTCAAAAAAAAATCTCAGCCCCTCAAAAAAAATCTCAGCACACTCAAAAAAAAAATCTCAGCACCCCAAAAAAAATCTCAGCACACTCAAAAAAAAATCTCAGCCCCCCCCAGAAAATCTCAGCACACTCAAAAAAATCTCAGCCCCTCAAAAAAAAATCTCAGCCCCTCAAAAAAATCTCAGCACACTCAAAAAAAAATCTCAGCCCCTCAAAAAAAAATCTCAGCCCCTCAAAAAAAATCTCAGCACACTCAAAAAAAAATCTCAGCCCCCCCCCAAAAAAATCTCAGCACACTCAAAAAAAGTCCCCGAGAGATGGAGGAGGAAGGAGGGGGGGCACCCTCCAAAAATGCCTCACTTGAGGTTGATAAGGGGGGGCTGACCCCCCCCCCATAAAAAAATCCCCACCCCAAAAAAAATCTCAGCCCACCCAAAAAAACTCCCCGAGAGATGGAGGAGGAAGGAGGGGGGGCAACCCCAAAAATGCCTCACTTGAGGTTGATAAGGGGGGGCTGACCCCCCCCAAAAAAAATCTCAACACCCCAAAAAAAAAATCTCAGCCCCCCCAAAAAAATCTCAGCCCACCCAGCTTCCCCCCCCCCTTTTTTTGACCATTTCACCTATTTTTGAGCATTTCACCTATTTTTGAGCATTTCACCTATTTTTGACCATTTCACCTATTTTTGACCATTTCACCTATTTTTGAGCATTTCACCCCGGTTTCGAGAGCATTTCATCCTTTTTTTTGGGGGGGGTCTCCCCCGTTTCTAGGGGGTTTCACCCCATTTTTTGGGGGGGTCACTTTTTTGGGGTGTTTGTCCAGTTTTGGGGGAGTTTCACCCCATTTCGGGGGGGGCTCACCCCATTTCGGGGGGGCGCCTTTCCCCCTTTTGGGCTCATTTCATCCCTTTTGGGGCACACCAACCCCTTTTTTTATTTTTTTTTGGGGGGGGTCCCTTTTTGTGAGCTTTTCAGCCCCTTTGGGTACATCTTGAGCCTTTTTTTGGGCTGAATTCATCCCTTTTGGGGCAACCCAGCCCCTTGGGGGGGGGGGGGCACCATATTTTGGGGGCCTTAATACTATTTTTTATTATTTTTTTTCGGGGGGGGAGGCTTGTAGCACACTAGAGGGGGGGTCCCAAGCTTTGGGTCCCCTCTAACCTTAGGGTTTTTTTTGGGGGGGGGGTTTAGAGACGCCCCCCCCCTTTCTTTTTACATTAACTCTGCCCTGGAATTTTTTTTTTTGGGGGGGGGGGGCGACACCCCACCCCTCCCGGGGGGGGGCCATGCCCTGCCATGCTGCCTTAGTGGGGGGGCTCAGAATTTTTGGGGGGGGGTCCTGGTGAGCTCTCCACCCCCCCCCAAGCTGCAGCTGACCCAGATATTGATGCACAACGCCCCCCCCCCCCCAAATTTTTTTTTGGGGGGGGGGTCCTCACTTAAGGGGGGGGGGGGCGAATGGAGTCTGTGACCAAAGGCCGGAAAAAGACTGGAATTTGGGGGGGGGGGAGAGAGGGGGAGGCGCCCCCCCCCCCATGGGAACAAACCTGGAAGGGGGGGCCCCCGCTTTCCTGCTGCCCCCCCTCCCCACAGCCCCCCCCCAAGAAAAGGGGGGGCCCGGGCAATAAAGACTGGACTAACCGTGCTGCCTGCGTCCCTATAGATCCTATAGGGCCCCCGTGTCCCCCCCCCCCAGATGCTGGGGGGGGGGGGTCCTTTCCTAGAGGGTGCCCCCCCCCCTTATAGCCAGGTCCCTTGTGGCCCCCACCTCGCTGTTTCCATGCTGGGGGGGCTGCCCTATAGGCCCTATAGAGGTGTCCCCTATAGGATCCAGCCCCCCTCCCCCCCACTGTGGCGGGGGGGGGCTATAGGCGGCCCCTGGGGCTATAGGGGATGGGGGGGGTCACGGGGGGGGGCCCCGAAATGTTTTTGGGGGATTCAGAGGGGGGGACGCAGGAGCCTATAGGTGAACACAGGGCCCTATAGATGAACACAGGACCCTATAGGAGAGCACAGGGCCCTATAGGTGACCGCAGGACCCTATAGATGACCACAGCAGCCTATAGGTGAATACAGGACCCCATAGATGAGCACAGGACCCTATAGGTGCCCCTGGACCCCACAGATGACCACAGGACCCTATAGATGAATACAGGACCCTATAGATCACCGCAGGACCCCATAGATGACCACAGGGCCCTGTAGGTGAACACAGGGCCCTATAGGCGACCGCAGGACCCTATAGATGATCACAGCAGCCTATAGATGACCAAAGGACCCCATAGATGACCACAAGACCTTATAGGTGACCACAAGGCCCTATAGGAGAGCACAGGGCCCTATACGTGAGCACAGGACCCTATATACGACCACAAGACCCTATATATGAATACAGGACCCTATAGGTGACCACAGGACCCTATAGGTGAATACAGGACCCTATAGATCACCGCAGGACCCCACAGATGACCACAAGACCCTATAGGTGACCACAAGGCCCTATAGGAGAGCACAGGACCCTATAGACGACCACAAGACCCTATATATGACCACAGAGCCCTATAGACGACCACAGGGCCCTATGGGTGACCACAGGACCCTATAGGTGCCCGCAGGACCCCACAGATGACCACAGGACCCTATAGGTGACTGCATCGAGCTTTATGGCCGCTCCCCTCCCCTGCCCACAGCGCCAGAGGGGAGGGGGGGAACAGCTGGGGGCGGGGCCAGCCCGGGGGCGTGGCGTATGCCCGGGGGCGGGGCCTGCCCGAGGGGCGGGGTCTGGGGAGGGGCGGGTGCAAGCAGCGGAGGGGGCGGGGCCTATCGTGCAGGCAGGTGCTGGGGGGGTCCCAAAGAGGGCGTGGCTTGTGCGCGGTAGGGGGTGGAGCCAGTGCACAAAAGGGGCGTGGCCTGTTCACCAAGGGGGCGGAGCCTGCCTCTTAAAGGGGCACAGCCGGTGCCCCAAAGGGGAGGGGGCGGGGCTTAACCCCAAGGGGGTGTGGCTACTTCATCAAGGGGGCGTGGCCTGATCCCAAAGGGGCGTGGTCAGTGCATCAAAAGGGCGTGGTCAGTGCTTTTAAGGGGCGTGGCTGGGGATTTAATGGGGGCGTGGTCAGTGCTTTAAAGGGGCGTGGCCAGTGCCTTGAATGGAGCAAGGCTGCTGCCCTAATGAGTAGGGTTAATTCCTTAGGGGGCGTGGCCTGATCCCAAGGGGGCGTGGCTTGGACCTCGATGGGGCGTGGGTTGATCCCCAAGGGGGTGAGCCCTGATCCCAAAGGGGCGTGGCCTGATCCCAAATGGGCGTGGCCTGACCCTAAAGGGGGCATGACCTGATTCGGGGGTGGGGGTCTGATCCCAAGGGGGCGTGGCCTGACCCTAAAGGGGGCGTAGCCTGACCCTAAAGGGGCATGCCCTGACCCTAAAGGGGGCATGACCTGATTTGGGGTTGGGGGTCTGATCCCAGAGGGGTGTGGCCTGACCCCAAGGGGGCATGACCTGACCCTAAAGGGGGCATGACCTTATCAAGGGTGGGGCCTGACCCTAAAGGGGGCATGACCTGATTTGGGGGTGGGGGTCTGATCCCAAAGGGGTGTGACCTGACCCCAAGGGGGCATGACCTAACCCTAAAGGTGGCGTGACCTGATAAGGGGTGGGGCCTGACCCTAAAGGGGGCATGACCTGACCCTAAAGGGGCATGACCTAACCCTAAAGGGGGCATGGCCTTTTTAGGGGTGGGGGCTCTGATCCCAAATGGGCATGACCTGACCCTAAAGGGGGCGACCTGATAAGGGGTGGGGCCTGACCCTAAAGGGAGCATGACCTAACCCTAAAGGGGGCATGACCTGACCCTAAAGGGGGCATGACCTTATCAGGGGTGGGGGCTCTGATCCCAAGGGGGCATGACCTGACCCTACAGGGGTCATGCCCTGCCCCTAAAGGGGTCATGCCCTGCCCCTAGAGGGGTCATGCCCTAACCCTACAGGGGTCATGCCCTAACCCTACAGGGGTCATGCCCTGCCCCTAGAGGGGTCATGCCCTAACCCTAAAGGGCTCCTGCCCCAACACCCCAAGCTCTCACCCCCCGACCCCTTAGGGCGGCGGCAGGAGGCGGGGGGGCCCAGCAACAGCAGCAGGGATGGAAGGGGGGGGTCCACGGGCTTGGGATGGAGGTGGGGGGGCTGCAGCAGCGGCGGCGGCGGCGGCGGCTTTTCGGGCCAGCTTGGCCAGGAGGGGGCTGTGGGGGTGGCGCTGGCGGAGGTGGGCCAGGTGGGCGTCCTGGCTGTCGGCCGTGCCCCCGCACTCCTCGCAGACGTAGAGCTTGGCGCGCCGCTCCTTGTAGGCGTAGCGCTGCGCCACGCCGTGGATCTTCTTCAGGTGGGACTCCAGCGAGCAGCGCTGCGTGAACGCCTTCTCGCACAGGCTGCACTTGTAGGGGCGCACGCCTGGAGGATGGGAGAGGGGGTGGGGGGTGGGGGGTAATGGGGTCAATGGGGGGATTCCAGATCCGGCTCGGTGCCCAGAACCCAGCTCCTGTCCTGTTCTGGTCTCTGTCTCCATCTCTGTCCCTATCTCCATCCCCGTCCCTACCTCCATCCCCATCCCGTCCCCATCCCATCCCATCCCAATCCCATCTCCATCCCCATCCCCATCTCCATCCCATCCCATCCCAATCCCATCTCAATCCCATCCCCATCCCATCTCCATCCCCAGACCCATCTCCTTTCCCATTCCATTCTCCTTCTCCATCCCCATCCCAAGCCCTTTCCTCATCCCCATCCCATCCCATCCTCATCCCCTTTCCATCCCTGTCCCATCCCCATCCCCATCTCCATCCCCAGACCCAGCTCCTGTCCTATTCTGTTCTCTGTCTCCATCTCTGTCCCTATCCCCATCTCCATCTCCATCCCATCTCCATCCCAATCTCATCTCAATCCCATCCCGTCCCCATCCCCATCCCCGTCCCATCCCCATCCCATCCCATCCCATCCCATCTCCATCCCCATCCTCTGCCCCATTCCATTCTCCCTCTCCATCCCCATCCCATCCCCATCTCCATCCTCATCCCATCCCCATTCCCTTCTCCATCACCATCCCAAGCCCTTTCCTCATCCCCATCCCATCTCCATCCCCATCCCATCCCCATCCCCATCCCATCCCCACCCCATCCCCATCCCCATCCCATCCCCACCCCATCCCCATCCCCATCCCATCCCCATCCCATCCCTCTTCCCTGTCCCTGTTCCCATCCCCACCCCATCTCCATCCCCATCTCATCCCCAGACCCATCTCCTGCCCCATTCTGTTCTTCTCCATCCCCATCCCATCCCAATCCCATCCCCAGACCCCAGCTCCTGCCCCATTCCATTCTCCTTCTCCATCTCCATCCCTGTCTCCATCCCCATTCCGCCCCATCCCATCCCCATCCCATCCCCACCCCATCCCCATCCCCATCCCCATCCCATCCCCTCCCCACCCCATCCCACCCCCACCCCCATCCCATCCCCATCCCATCCCCATCCCCATCCCCTCCCCACCCTACCCCATCCCATCCCCACCCCATCCCCTTCCCCTTCCCACCCCATCCCCACCCCATCCCCACCCCATCCCCACCCCATCCCCATCCCCACCCCATCCCCATCCCCTCCCCACCCTACCCCATCCCATCCCCACCCCATCCCCTTCCCCTTCCCACCCCATCCCCACCCCATCCCTCCCCATCCCCATCCCCATCCCATCCCCATCCCAATCCCATCCCCATCCCCTCCCCACCCCACCCCCTCCCCACCCCACCCTACCCCACCCCATCCCCACCCCACCCCATCCCCACCCCACCCCACCCCATCCCCACCCCACCCCATCCCCACCCCACCCCACCCCATCCCCACCCCACCCCATCCCCACCCCACCCCATCCCCACCCCACCCCATCCCCACCCCACCCCACCCCATCCCCACCCCACCCCATCCCCACCCCACCCCATCCCCACCCCACCCCATCCCCACCCCACCCCACCCCATCCCCACCCCACCCCATCCCCACCCCACCCCATCCCCACCCCACCCCACCCCATCCCCACCCCACCCCATCCCCACCCCACCCCATCCCCACCCCACCCCATCCCCACCCCACCCCATCCCCACCCCACCCCACCCCATCCCCATCCCACCCCATCCCCACCCCATCCCCATCCCATCCCCATCCCCACCCCATCCCATCCCCACCCCACCCCACCCCACCCCACCCCCCCCCACCCCCCCCCAACCCCCCCCCACCCCCCCACCCCCACGGCGTCCCCCCCCTGACCCGTGTGGGTTCGGACGTGGCGTTTGAGGTCGAAGGTGTCGTTGAAGCCCTTCCCGCAGTAGGGGCAGAGGTGACGTTTCACCTCGCTGTGACACTTCAGGTGCCGGTTCAGCATCCGCTGGAACCCGAAACTCTTCTGGCACACGGGGCAGGAGAACAGCTCCCCCCCCCCCGGCACCCCCGGCGGCAACAACGGGGACCCCCCCTCCCCCGGGGAGGGGGACGCCGATGGGACCCGATGGGACCTGGAGATATAAAGGGGGTGGAAGGAGGGGGGGGGGTTAAGGTGGGACCCCCCCTCTTTGGGTGGGACCCCCCCTCTTTGGGAGATGCTGTCATGGGGATTCCCAATTAGGGGGTCCCAAAACATGGGAGACCCCCCCCAGTCATCAGGACCCCCCCCCAAATCATCAGGACCCCCCCATAATCATCAGGGCCCCCCCCAATCATCAGGACCCCCCCCTAATCATCAGGACCCCACCCCCAATCATCAGGGCCCCCTAATCATCAGGGGACCCCAAAACATGGGAGACCCCCCCAGTCATCAGGACCCCCCCCCAATCATCAGGGCCCCCCCCAATCATCAGGACCCCCTAATCATCAGCCCCCCCCTAATCATCAGGGGACCCCAAAACATGGGAGACCCCCCCAATCATCAGGACCCCCCCCCAATCATCAGGGCCCCCCCCTAATCATCAGGGGACCCCAAAACATGGGAGACACCAACCCAGTCATCAGGACCCCCCTAATCATCAGGACCCCCCAATCATCAGGACCCCCCCAATCATCAGGACACCCCCTAATCATCAGGACCCCCCTCCAATCATCAGGATTCCCCCCCCCCAACCATCAGGACCCCCCAATCATCAGGACGCCCCCCAATCATCACGACCCCCATAATCATCAGGGCCCCACCCCCATCATCAGGACCCCCTAATCATCAGGACCCCCTCCAATCATCAGGATTCCCCCCAACCATCAGGGCCCCCAATCATCAGGACCCCCCCATAATCATCAGGACCCCCCCCAATCATCAAGACCCCCTCCCAATCATCAGGACCCCCCCAGTCATCAGGACCCCCCCAATCATTGAGCACCCCCAATCAAAGAAAACCCCAAATCATAGAAAAACCCCAATTATCGACAACCCCCAATTAAGTATCGGCCCCCCCATCACAGCGACCCCCTCATCACAACGACCCCCCCCAATCACAAAGACCCCCCCAGCCCCCTCCCACCCCCCAATAACAATGACCTCCCCCATTACCAAGACCCCATTCACTGGGACCCCCCCACCACCACCACCCCTGGGACCCCCCCCATTCTGGGCATCTCCCCCCTCCCCCTCCAGCTCCAGGACCCCCCCCCCCCCAAAAAAAAAAAAAAAAAAAAAAAAAAAAAATTAAAAAAAAAATTAAAAAAACTTACTTTTCCCTTGGGGTGCAGGAAGGAGCCGTGGGGGGCGCGGGAGGGGATGGGGGGGGGCCCAAAAGCGGCCCCCCCCAGGGTCATGTCCAGGGGGGACACGGGGGACGCGGGCGCCTCAGCCACCGCCGGCTCGGGGTCCCTGCGGAGGGCGCAGCCCCCCAGGCAGACTGGGGGGGGGGGAAAAGGGTCATGGGGGGGGTCTGAACCCCCCCCGACACGGTCCACTCCCCCCCCCTCAAGTAAAATGGGGGTCTCTGAAAGGGGGAGACTCCCATGGGGACCCTAAATTAGGGAATGTGGTTGGGGTCCTCAGTGAGACCCCCCCCAAAAAAGGGGACCCCACAAATTGGACCCCCCCTAATGGGGACCCCCAAAGTGGGGACCCTGATTGGGGTCCCCAGGGAGACCCCCCCAAAAAAGGGGACCCCCAAAGTGGGGACCCTGATTGGGGTCCTCAGTGAGACCCCCCCCAAATGGGAACCCCACATATGGGACCCCCCCTAATGGGGACCCCCAAAGTGGGCACCGTGATTGGGGTCCTCAGTGAGACCCCCCCCAAAAAAGGGGACCCCAAATTGGGGACCCTGATTGGGGTCACCAATGAGACCCCCCCCAAAAAGGGGACCCCCAAAGTGGGCACCGTGATTGGGGTCCCCAGGGAAACCCCTAAAAGGGGACCCCCACATATGGGACCCCCCCCATGGGGACACCCCAATGGAGACCCCTAAATGGGGACCCCCTTAGGGGCACCCCCAAAATGTGGGCCCCAAATGGGGACCCCCCCATAGGGACACCCTAAGGGACCCCCCCCAAATGTGCTCCCCTGAATGAAGACCCCAAATGGGGACCCCCCCCAATTAGGACCCCCCCAAACGGGACCCTCCTGATCAGGACCCCCAGATGGGACCCCCCCAATTAGGACCCCAAATGGGGACCCCCCCATAGGGACACCCTAAGGGACCCCCCCCAAATGTGCTCCCCTGAATGAAGACCCCCGAATGCCCCCCCCAATTAGGACCCCCCCAAACGAGACCCTCTTGATCAGGACCCCCAGATGGTACCCCACCAATTAGGACCCCAAATGGGGACCCCCCCCAATTAGGAGCCCAACAACGGGGTCCCCCCATAGTGACACCCCGAGGGACACCCCCCCCAAATGTGCTCCCCTGAATGAAGACCCCCAAATGCCCCCCCTCCAATTAGCCCCCCCAATTACCCCCCCAATTAATTACCCCCCCAATTACCCCCCCACCCAAACGACAACCCCATAAATCACAGCCCCGCACTAATTACAGCCCCCCCGATTAAACCACCCCCAAACCCCTGTAACCCCCCCAAACCCCTGTAACCCCCCCCCCTCATTTAACCCGAGCAGGTTGGGGCCCCCCCACCCTCCCCCAACCCCCCCACCCCCCTGGGCCCCCCCCCCAACCGGTTGGGGCGGCTCTGGCCGCGGCGCCCCAAATTATGGGGTTCCGGCGGGTGTCGCCCGCGTGGGCCCGGGGGGGCGACGCCAGCACCCGCCCGCACCCCCCCAAGGGCCTGGCGGGGACCCAAGCGGCCGGGCGGGCCTCGTGTCCCCCCCCCACCCCCCAGGGCCTTGGGTGTCCCTTTTGCCCCCCAAAAGTGTCCCATATAAAGGACTCAGGGTTTTGGGGACCCCATATTGCCCCCCCAGCTGCCTGGAGACCCCATGACCCCCCCAGCTGCCTGGGGACCCCATGTCCCCCCCAGGTGCCTGGGCCCCCCCTGTCCCCCCCCCGGTGTCCCATAAACCCTAAAGGACTCAAGTCCTTGGGGACCCCATATTGCCCCCCCCAGGTGCCTGGGGACCCCATAACCCCCCCCCAAATGTCCCCTATAAAGGACTCAGGGTTTTGGGGACCCCATATTGCCCCCCCAGGTGCCTTGGGTGTCCCTTGTGCCCCCCCCCAGGTGTCCCATATAAAGGACTCAGGGTTTTGGGGACCCCATATTGCCCCCCCAGGTGCCTGGGGACCCCATAACCCCCCCAGGTGCCTGGGCCCCCCTGTCCCCCCCCCAAGTGTCCCATAAACCCTAAAGGGCTCAGGGTTTTTGGGGACCCCATATTGCCCCCAGGTGCCTGGAGACCCCATAACCCCCCCCAGCTGCCTGTGTCCCCCATGCCCCCCCAGCTGCCTGGGGACCCCAAATCCCCCGGTGCCCCCCATGATCCTTCCCCCCATCATCCCGGTGCCCCCCAGGACCCATTGGGGCTGCCCCACATCCACCAATGCCCCCCCCCCCGGAGTGGGGGTGGGGCGTGGGGGGGGGACACGGGTGGGTGGGGGCCGCGTGGCTTCGGCCCCACCCGGGAGGGGCCGTGCCCGGGGCCTGTCATTAGGGGGTTAATCACGGCCTGGCGCCGGGGGGGGGCAGGGTGAAAAAGGGCCCCCCCAAAAAAAAACGTTTTCACCCCCCCCCTCCCTTTGGGTCCCCTGGGTGTCCCCCCTCCATCACCTGGGTCCCCCCATCAGATCTGACCTCCCCACAACCCTGATCCCCCCCCTCAACACCTGGGGCCCCCCCAAAAAATCTGACCCCCCCATCGCCTGGGTCCCCCAACACCTGGGTCCCCCCAAACCCTGACACCCCCAACATCTGGGTGTCCCCCCAAACCCTGACACCCCCCTCAACACCTGACCCCCTCCAACACCTGGGTCCCCCCATTTACCTGGGTCCCCCCCCATTTACCTGGGACCCCCCATTTACCTGGGTCCCCCCCCAAACCCTGACCCCCCCAACACCTGGGTGTCCCCCCAAACCCTGACCCCCTCAACACCTGAGCCCCCCCAACACCTGGGTCCCCCCCAAACACCTGGGTCCCCCCCATTTACCTGGGACCCCCCCATTTACCTGGGTCCCCCCCAAACCCTGACCCCCCCAACCCTAATCCCCCCAATCACCTGGGTCCCCCCATTTACCTGGGACCCCCCAAACCCTGACCCCCCCAAACACCTGGGTCCCCCCATTTATTTGGGACCCCCCCAGACACCTGGGTCCCCCCCCAAACACCTGGGTGCCCCCTCACCTGTGTGCCCCCCTCACCTGTGTGCCCCCCCAGGACCCCCGGGACCCCCCCCCACGTACTGGGGACGTAAATCTCAGCCCTCTGCTCGTCCGGGAGCTCGCTCCAGTTGCGCTTGGCCGTGGCCACGCACGGCTTCTTCACCAGGAAGGCGCGGGGCATGGTGGGCACCGGATCCCCAACGGATCCCCAGCGGATCCCCAGCGGATCCCCAGCGGATCCCCGACAGATCCCTCGGCTGGGGCCAGAGCCCCGCTTGGTTTCGGCACCGGATCGCAGTCGCAGCCCCCGGGGGCGCCGCTACCGGGTCACTTGCCGCGGTGGATCCCAGATCCCAGGGCGCTTTCGGTGGAAGATCCCAGCTCCCCCGGGTGGTTTCAGCACCGGATCCCAGATCCTTTGTCGGTTTCGGGCGCGGATCCCAAGTGTTTGGTCAATTTCTGTACCAGATCCCAGATCCTTTGTCGGTTTCAGGCGCGGATCCCAAGTGTTTGGTCAAATTCTGTACCAGATCCCAGATCCTTTGTCGGTTTCGGCCCCAGATCCCAAGTATTTGGTCGATTTCTGCGCCAGATCCCCCTTGTTTCGGCAGTAGATCCCCAATCCGCGGTCACTTCCCAGCGATAGATCCCAGATCCCTGGTCGGTCCCAGCGATAGATCCCAGATTTTTGGCCAGTGCCAGCGGTAGATCCCAGATCCTCGGTCGGTTTCGGCACCGTGTTTCAGCTTCGCCAGGTGGTCCCGGCAGCGGATCCCAGCCCCTGGATCACTTTCGGTCCCAGATCACTCGCGGTCACCCGATTCCACCACCGGCTCCCAGATCCCCGCTCGGCTTCGGCGCGAGCTCCCGGATCCCCGCTCCGGTTTGCTGCCAGATCCCGGATCCCCCCGCTCGGTTTCGGCACCGGATCCCAGATCCCTGCACCGGATCCCAGCACCCGATCCAGGATCCGGCACCAGCACCGGGTCAGCCGCCGGTTGTGCGCCGATGGCCGGTGCCGGTTGTGCGCCGCCGGTTGTGTGCCGATGGTTGGCACCAGTCGTACGCTACCGGTTGTGCGCTGCCGGTTGTACTCTACTGGTTCCGTGCCACTGGTTGTACTCCAACAGTCGGTGCCGGTTGTACTCTACCGGTTCTGTGCCGCCGGTTGTGCTCTGATGGTCAGTGCCGGTTGTTGTCCACCAGCCGGTGCCGGTTGTACTCTACCGGTTCCACGTTGCCGGTTGTGCTCCGATGGTCGGTACCGGTTGTACTCCAATGGTCAGTGCCGGTTGTACTCTACCGGTTCCGTGTCGCCGGTTGTGCTCCGATGGTCGGTCCCGGTTGTAGTCCAACACCCGGTGCCAGCTGTACCCTACCGGTTCCGTGTCACCGGTTGTGCTCCGATGGTCGGTGCCGGTTGTACTCCAACACCCGGTGCCGGCTGTCCCCTCCCGGTTGGTTCCGTGCCCTACCGGTTGTACAACGCCGCTTGTCGCCGGCTGTTCTCCAACCACCGCTTGTCGCCGGCTGTTCCCCGACACCCGGTGCCGGCTGTTCTCCCCCGGTTCGGTGCCGCCGGTGCCGTGCCGCCGGTTGGCGGCTGTGCGGTGCCGGCTGAACGCCGCCTGTGCCGGGCCCGCCCCGGGAGGTGTCACCTGCGACCGGTGCTACCGGTTGTACCGGGCCCGGCGTCGGAGCCGGTCGGGCGGGCGCCGCGTTGGGAAATAACGGGGAGCCCCCGCCCCGGCTCCCCCCCCCCCCCCCCGGGGACGCGAGGGGACGCGAGGGGACACGGGGACAGCGGGGTTGGGGGGTAGGGGGGGTATGGGGGGGTATGGGGGGTAATGAGGGGGTATGGGGGGTATGGGGGGGTATGGGGGGTAGGGGGTAGGGGGGGTATGGGGGGCATTGGGGGGGTATGGGGGGGGTATGGGGGGTATGGGGGGTATGGGGGGTAAGGGGGAGTAGGGGGGATGTGGGACATGGGGGGATATGGGGTATGGGGGGACATTTGGGACATTGGGGGGACACAAGGACTGGGGGGACATGGGGGGGACATGGGGGGACATTAGGGGACATGGGGGGCATTGGGGGGATGTGGGGGGACATGGGGGGACATTGGGGGGCAGGGGGGACATTTGGGACATTGGGGGACACAAGGACTGGGGAGGGACATGGAGGGGACATGGGGGGACATGGGGGTTATGGGGGGCAGGGGGGGACATTTGAGACATTGGGGGACACAAGGACTGGGGGGACATGGGGGGACATGGGGGGCATGGGGGTTATGGGGGGCATGGGGGGCACTTTGGGGGACACGGGGACAGCAATGGGGCCACGTGGGGTGATGGTGACAAGGGGACACGGGGACAATACGGGGGGGGGGGGATAGGGGGACGTGTGGGGAAACCGAGGGGACACAGTGGGGTTTGGGGACCCCCCCCTCATCCCCTTATGTCCCCGGAACCCCCCCAGGTACGTGCGGCCTCGCGGGTGGCCCGGTGCCCCCAGCCAGGGCGGTGGCACCCATGGGGACCCGGCCGTCCCCTCCCGCCCTTCCGGCCCCGCTGGCCTGGGGGGGGCCGGAGGGGGGGGGGACGCCGGGGAACCGGCCTGGCCGGCCCTGAGTCACCCGCACCCCGCCCGGCACCGGCACCGGGATGGGGCCGAGACACCCCCGGCACATGGGGTCACCCCCCCGGTACACGGTGTCACCCCCCCCGGCACCCAGTGTCACCCCCCTGGAACTCAGTGTCACCCCCCCCAGCACCTGGGGTCACCCCCCAGTACTCGGGGTCACCCCCCTGGCACTCGGGGTCACCCCCCCCAGAACCCAGTGTCACCCCCCCGGTACCTGATGTCACCCCCAGGTACCTGGTGTCACCCCCCCAGTATCGGGGTCACCCCCCCCAACACCTGGGGTCACCCCCCCGGCACCCAGTGTCACCCCCTGGCACCCAGTGTCACCCCCCGGTACCTGGTGTCACCCCCCCAGTACCCAGAGTCACACCCCCGGTACTTGGGGTCTATGAGTTGGCTATAGGGTCTATAGGGGGCTGTGGGGTCTATAGGGGGCTATAGGGTCTATAGGGGGCTATGGGGCCTATAGGGGGGCTGTGTGGTCTATGGGGGGGCTATAGGGTCTATAGGGGGCTGTGGGGTCTGTAGGGGGGCTGTGTGGTCTATGGGGGGGCTATAAGGTCTATAGGGGGCTATAGGGTCTATAGGGGGCTGTGGGGTCTATAGGGGGCTCTATGGGGTCCACAGGGGGCTCTATATGGTCCATAGGGGGCTCTATAGGCTCTATGGGGTCCTCTATAGGGCCTATAGGGGGCTTTATAGGGTCAATGGGGTGGCTCTATAGGGTCCTCTATAGGCTCTATAGGGGGCTCTATAAGCTCCATAGCGGGCTCTATGGGGTCCATAGGGTCCTCTATAGGCTCTATAGGGTCCTCTATGGGGTCTATAGGGGGCCCTATAGGGTCTATAGGGGTCTCTATAGGCTCTATAGGGTCCTCTATAGGCTCCATGGGGGGCTTTATAGGGTCCATGGGGGGCTCTATAGGCTCTATAGGGTCCACGGGAGGGCGGGGCCACGCGGCGCGTGACGTCACCACCCACGGGGCGGAGCTTGCCCGCCGAGGTCCTCCCATATCCCGGCGTGCCCCGCGGCTCCCCCGCCATGGCGGGGCCTTGGGCGCAGCTGGCGGCGGCCCTGACCCCCCCGGGGGGCCGCGACCCCCCCGCCCTGCGCGCCCTGCGCAAGCCCCGCCCCGCGCTACGTCACCAGGTGCGCCCCCTCCCCTCCCCCCCCACGGCGGTTTCCATGGCAACCGGTTTCTTCCCCCCCCTTCCAGGCCTTGTTTATGGGTCCGTCAGGAAATGGGTCCCCCACGGGGGAGCGGGTCCCTCACTCTTGGGTGTCCCCCCGGAAACGCGTTCCCGTCCCTTTGGTTCCGCCCACAATTGGTTCCCCCACCAGGGTTCCCCCTTCCTGGCCCCCCCCCCCGTTGTCTCCCCCCAAAGCCCCCCCACGTTGAGTCCCCCCATGGTCCCCCCCAGGTCCCCTCCCCCACCTTGTCCCCCCAGCTGGGTGCCCCCCACTTTGCCCCCCTTCTCACCCCCCTTGTCCCACCCCCCACCTGGGTCCCCCCACCTGTCCCCCCCCCCCAATTTTGTCGCTCCCCCCCCTTATCCCCCTCCCCCCCCCCTTGACCTCCCCTTTGCCCCCCCCCTCGGCTCCCTTTGCCCCCCAGGGTAAGGGGGGGGACACTGGGGGTCCAGGGGGGGTGATGGCACGGGGGGAGGGGGTGACAGCCGAATCCCCTGACCCCCCCTCCCCAAATGACCCTCCCCCTCCCCAAATAACCCCCCTTTGCCCCCCCGCAGGTGGAGGTGTTGCTGCTGCTGCTGGAATTCCCCCGGGAGCTCTGCGGGGGTCCCGGGGGGCGAGGCTGCGGGGGGGCTCTGCTGACCCTTCTGACCTTGCCCCCCCCCACCAAACCCCCCACCACCCCCTGCCCCCCACCGCCACCACCGCCGCCCCCCCCCGGGCCCTGCTGCTGCTGGCCACCGCCACCGTCCGGGTAGCCCCGGGGGGGGGCGGGGGGGGCGCCGCCTTGGTGGCTCGGCTGCGGGAGGAGTGCTGCGGGGGCGCGGGGGGGCCCCGGCGGCGGCGGCCGAGTGCTTGAGGGAGCTGCTGAGGGTCCGGGGCCGGGGACCCCCCCCGGGCCGTTGCCCCCCCGTGCCCGGGGGCCCCTGCGGTGGCGCTCGGCCGCGGCCCCCACCCTGCCGCCCGTGGTCCGGGGGCTGGCGGAGGGGGGGGGGGGTGAGTTGGGGGGCGGGGGGGATCGTGGGGGATCCAGGAGGGATCCAGGGGGTCCTGAAGGGGGTGGGGGCTAGGGAGGGGCTGGGGGTCCTGGGGGGAGTTTGGGGGGTCTGAGGGATCCAGGGGGTCTCCGTAAAGGGTTTGTGGGGGGGCTTGGGGGGGTGGGGGTCTGGGGATCCTGGGGGATCCAGGAGGGATCCAGGGGGTCTCCTGAAGGGGGAGGGGGGCTGGGGGGGATCCAGGGGGTCTCTAGAAGGGGCTGGGGGCCTTGGGGGGTGGGGGGGGCTGTTGGAGGAGCCTGGGGGCTCCAGGAGGGATGCAGGGGATCCCCAGAAGGGGCTGGGCGGGAACTGGTGGATCTCTATGGCCGATCAGCAAGGGATCCAGTGGGTCTCCTTAATGGGGGGGGGGGGGGGTCAGGAGATCCTGAAAAGGGACCGGGAAGGATCCCGTGCAACCCCATACCGGGGTTGGGGGAGGATCCTGGGGGATCTCCACCATGGGATTGGGAGGGATCCAGGGGATCCTCATAAGGGGCTGGAAGGGATCCCAAGGGACCCCGCAAAGGGACTGGGAGGGATCAAGGAGATCCCCATAATGGGGTTGGGGCGGGGGGGGGGGGGAATCCAGTGGATCTCCCTAATGGGGCTGTGTGGGATCCAGGGAATCTCCCGTTATAGGGCTGGGAGGGAACCCAGGGGACCCCACCAAGGGACCGGGAGGGATCCCGGAGGGGATCTTGCGATCCCGCCGAGCTGCCCCCCAGTGATCCCCCCCCCTTCCTCCCGCACCAGATCCCGAGGATTCCTGCAGCGCCGCCGGGACGGATCCCAGGGAATCCCCCAGCGCCGCGGGTGAGCCCCCCAATGCCGACGCACTGGATCCCAGCAGATCCCAGTGGCTCTGCCCGACTGGATCCCAGCGGCTCTGCCCTACTGGATCCCAGCGGCTCTGCCCGACTGGATCCCAGTAAGCCTTGCGTTACCCTTGCAGGTGATCCCCGTGCCCACGCCGGGCTGCCCCCCAGCAGCGGATCCCAGCGTGCCCCCGATCCACTGGATCCCCCCAGGACCACCCCGCCGCCGGATCCCAGCGCCCCCCCGGGCACCACCCCAGAAGATCCCCGGAGCACGGCGCCACCAGATCCCGGGGATCCCCTCCCCGCCACCGCCTCACCGGATCCCACGGGGGGGGATCCACTTCCCGCCCCGGCCCCCCCTTTGCCCCCCCGCCGCCTCCCGGCCGATCCCTTCCTGCTCACCCCCGCGGCCCACGCCCAGCTCCTGTGGGCTCTGGGGGGGTCCGGGGGGGTCCCCCCAACCCCGCGCCCCCCCCCAGGTTTTCTGCTGGGCACGGCAGAGCCGGCGCTGCTCCACGCCGCCCTGGGGGGGTCACGGGGGGTTGAGCCCCCAAATCCCCCCACCCCCGCTTTGCAGCGCCGCTTGGCCGCCTTGGCCCAGCCCCCTGCCTTGCCCCCCCCCCTGCGCCTCTTCTTCCTCCTCTTCCTCGCCGCCCCCGCGCCCCCGCCCCCCATTTGGCCGCCGGCCTCTTCCCCAGCCCCGCCGACCCCCCCGAGCTGCTCCTGCCCCGCTTCGAGCTGGCGGCCGCCGCTTGCGCCGCCGCCGGGGGGGCCGAAATAACCCGGGGGGGGCAAGGGCTGCGGAAGCTGGCGGTGGGTGTTGCCGGAGGGGGGGGCGGGGGGGGGGGCCGCGGTGCCCCCCCCGGCTCTTTTTGCCGGGCGGCCGGGGTTTTAGCCCGTTATTGGGGGGACCCCCCCGGGGAGCTGGCGGCGGCCGCCACCTCCCGGCTGCTGCGCTCCCCCCGCTTGGCCCCCCAAATTTTGGAGGCGGCGACGGCCGGGGGCTGGGGGGCTTTGGGGGCTGCCCTACGTCAGGGGGTGCTGGGGGCGCCCCCGACCACCGAGGGGGTTACGGGGGTACCTCCGGGTGCTGGCCCGAGCCCCCGGCCCCCAGGCCCAAAGCTTGCGGCCGCTACCTGCGGCGCTTGGTGGCCGCTCCGGGGGGGGGGGGGGGGGGGGGGCAAGGGGTGCTGAGCGCCCTCGCCCCCCTCGTACCCCACGGTGCCCCCCCTTACCCCCCCAAGCTTTATTTGGGGGGGGGGACCCCGATGTCCGCGACCGGGCCGGGCTTCACGGGGCTTTGGCGACCGCTTTGGGCCCCCCCAAATTGGCCGCCCTCTTGGCCGCCCCCCCCCTCCACGTGCCCCCCCCTCGGGTGGTGGCGGAAGGGGGGGGGGCGGCCCTCAGCCTCCGCCCCGTGGCCCCCCTTTCGCCTCCGCCGCCTCCCCGAGCCCCCCCGCCGGCGCCCCCCCCCCACGGAGCCCCCGAGACCCCCTTGGGTACGGGCGGGCGGTGGCGAGGGGGGCGAGGGGGCTGCGGCTGCGTTTACGCCTCGAGCCCCCCCAAGATATTTCGCAGCCCCCCCCCCCCCCCCAGAGGGTCCTGGCCTTGCTTTTACGGGTCGGGGGGCCCAGGGCGCCTGGCGGGGTTGGGGCCGGGGGGGGCCGAGTTGGGGCTCACCCTGCGCCCCCCCCGCGCCCCCCCCTCGGCCCTCCCCGTCAGCGCCGTTTTGAGCTTGGGGGGGGGGGGCGCGGCGGCCCCCGCCTCGTTGCCCCCCCAGGCTTTGCCCTTGGAGGCTCAGCTGCGCCCTTTGACCGTGCCCCCCCCCTGGGACCCCCCCCCGAGGCGCCGCATGTTTTGGGCTATGTGGGAGAGCCTGGGGGGGGCCCCCGAAACCAGGGTGGCTTGGAAAGGGGGGCCCCCCCCCGCCGCCCTCGCCCCCTTCGTGTTGGATGAAGGAGGGGATGTGGTTGCGGAGGGGGGGGGGGAAGAAAAATGCGGGGGGGGGTGGGTGGCGGCGGCCGCGTTGCCCCCCCGCGGCCTGGCCTTGCTGTGGGGCCGGGGGCGCGTGGAGGTGCGCTGCCAGCGCTGGGGGCCCTGGCCCCCTGGCCCAGTTGTTGCGGGGGAAGCCTGATGGATAACCCCCCACCCCCACCCCAAAATTGTCCCCAAGTGTGCCCCCCCCCCACCCCAAAATTGTCACCCCCCCTTAACAAGAGAGGTGCACAGAGCTGGTGTCTGGAGTTCTGGTTTTTTTTTTTTTTTGGGGGGGAAATTGGGGGTCCCATGGGGCTGGGGGGGATGTGGGGTATAAATGGGGCTGGGGGGGTCAATTGGGTTTAAGTGCAGCTGGGGGGGCTATAATTGGGGGGGGTCCCGTTGGGGGTAAAGGGGGGGCCTGTTGGGTTTAAAGGGGGGTCTCACTGGGTATAAATGGGGGGGTCCCAATGAGTGTAAATGGGGGGGTCCTCAATGGGTATAAATGGGGCTGGGGGGGGATCCCATTGGGTATAAATTGGGGGGGCGCCCAATAGGTATAAATGGGGGGGTCCAATTGGGTATAAATGGGGCTGGGGGGGGGATCCCATTGATTATAAATTGGGGGGGTCCCATTGGGTTTAAAGGGGGGGTCCCATTGGGTATAAATGGGGGGGGTCCCGTTAGGTATAAATTGGGGGGGTCCCATTGGGTATAAATTTTGGGGGGGGTCCCATTGGGTATAAATGGGGGGGTCCCATTGGGTATAAATTTGGGGGGGGGTCCCCTTGATCATAAATGGGGGGGGGGAGCGTGTTCCATGGGGTGGCGCCGGAGCCACCCCAAATCCTCCACAGGTCTCCCAGTCCCCCCCAGTGCCCCCCAGTTCCCCCAGGCAGCCTCCCAGTGCCCCCCAGTTCCCCCAGGACACCCCCAGGACACCCCAGGGCACCCTTCGAGCCTCCTAGAGGCAAAAAAAAAGGCCAATTCCTGGAATTTTGTGGCATCAAGAGGCCTTGTTGTTGTTGTTGTTGTTGTTTTTCCCCATTTCAGCTTCATTTTCCTCGCCAGGCCCAAAATTTTTCATTTTTTAGTTCATTTTTTTTTTTCATTTCCCTCGTCGAGGCCTCAAAATGAGTGCTGAGGCCTTAAAATGGGTGTTGAGTCGTAAAAATGGGTGTTGAGGCCTCAAAATGGGTGTTGAGCCCTAAAAATGGATGTTGAGCCCTGAAAATGGGCATTGAGGCCTAAAAATGGGCGTTGAGGCCTCAAAATGGGCGTTGAGGCCTCAAAATAGGTATTGGGGGCTCAAAACAGGTATTGGGGCCTCAAAACAGGGCGTTGAGGCCTCAAAATGGGTGTTGAGCCCTAAAAATGGGTGTTGAGGCCTCAAAACAGGCATTGAAGCCTCAAAATGGGCATTGAGCCCTAAAAATGCGTGTTGAGGCCTCAAAATGGGTGTTGAGGCCTAAAAATGGGCATAGTGGTCTCAAAATGGGGCATTGGGGCCTCAAAATGGGGTGATGAGACCTCAAAATGAGTGTTGAGGCCTCAAAATGGATGTTGAGCTCTAAAAATGGGCGTTGAGGCCTCAAAACGGGCGTTGAGTCCTCAAAATAGGTATTGGGGCCTCAAAATGGGTGTTGAGCCCTAAAAAGGGGGCGTTGAGCCCTCAAAATGGGGTGTGGAGGCCTGAAAATGGAGCACTGAGCCCTAAAAATGGGCACCGAGCCCTCAAAATGGGACTTTGAGGCCTCAAAACGGCCCCCCCCCCCACGCACTTCCCCCCCAACACCCTTTACCCCCCAGCACCCTCACCCCCTGACACCCCCTTACCCCCTGACACCCCCATACCCACCCCCAAACCCCTCAACACCCCTTTGCCCCCACAGACATCCCCCCCCCCAACACTCTCTTACCCCCCAACCCCTCTTTACCCTCCCTGGACACCCCTTTACCCCCTTACCCCCCAGACACCCCCTAACCCCCCCAACACCCCCTTACCCCCTCCCCAGCACCCCTTTACCCCCCAGACACCCCCTTACCCCCTCCCCAGCACCCCCTTACCCCCCAACCCTCCCCAATACCCCCTTAACCCCCCCAGACACCCCCTTACCCCCCGACACCCCCTTAGCCCCCCACAGACACCCCCTTACCCCCAGACACCCCCAGACACCCCCTTAGCCCCCCCCAGACACCCCCTTACACCCCCTCAGCACCCCCTTACCCCCCAGACACCCCCTTACCCCCCAACACCCCCTTAACCCTCCCCAGTCACCCCCTTACCCCCCCCAGACACCCCCTAACCCCCCCAGACACCCCTTACCCCCCCCAGCACCCCCTCTTTTCTGCTACCCCCTTCAGCCCCAATTCCCATGGATTTTTTGGGGGGGTGAGTTATGCCCCCCCACCCCCGACCTCCCTCCTCCTCCCAGTGTTCGGCCTCCACCCCTGCCCCCCCCCCCATGGGACAGGCGTTCCCGCTCCCCCCACCCATTGACTCACCAGGGCCGCACCCTGACCCCCCACCCCGTTACCCCCCCACCCCACATCTGGATCCGCTCAACATCTGGAGGGGGGGGGGGAGGGGAGGTTCAGCACCAGCCCTTTATTGCCCTCTTTTGCCCCCCCCCCAACAAAAAAAGTAAAAAATAATAAATTTGGAGGTGCCCTGCATAGTTTGGGAGCGGGGGGGGGCAACCCCAGTTTGGGCCTCCCATCCCAGTTTGGGGAGGGGGCCCAGTCCCAGTTTAGAGCCAGTTTTGGGGGAGGGGGGATGTTCTTTACCCCCCACACACCCCCAGCACCTTTACATCTGGGGGGTCCGGGGGGGTCCCTGGGCCCGGGGGGGCAGCCTCAGCCCTCCCAGTGCTCCCAGTGCCACCAGTGCCCCCCCCAGGGCCACTGGCAGGGCCATCAGCAGCCCCCCCCGCACGGATCCCGGCGTCTGGGGGCTGGGGGGGCCACTGGGGGTATTTGGGGGGGTCCTGCCTGCAGGGGGGGCGATTTGGGGTTCCCTGGCTTCTGGGGGGGGACAGGGGTGGACTGGGGGGGTCCCTGGTTGCCGGGGGGCAGTTGGGGCGGCTGGGGGGCAAGGGGGGGTCCTGGGCCTGGGGGAGGGAGCTTGGGGGGCAGCAACTGGGGGATCTTTGGGGGTGGGGGGCACTGGGAGGGTTGGGGGTCCCCGGTCTTTGGGGGGGCGCTGGGGGCAGCTGGGGGGTCTCTGGTGTTGGGGGGAAATTGGGGGGTCCCCATTGGGGGGTCGCAGTTGGGGGAGCAGCGGGGGGGGGCCCTGCCCTGGGAGGGGCACTCCGGGGGTCCTGGGGGGTGGAGGGGGCGGTTTGGGGGTCCCTATAGGGTCCTGGGGAGGGTCCGGCTGTCTGGGGGTCCCCGGTGTCATTTTGGGGGTCCCGGGATCTATAGGGGGCCCTGGCATCAGTAAGGGGTGGGGCAAGCCTATAGGGGTCCGTGGGGGTGGTCTGGGGGTCCCCAAGCCTATAGGGATCCATGGGGTCAGTATGGGGGTCCTGGGATCTATAGGGGTCCATGGGGTCAGTATGGGGGTCCTGGGATCTATAGGGGTCCGTGGGGTTAGTATGGGGGTCCCGAAGCATATAGGGGTCCGTGGGGTCAGTATGGGGGTCCTGGGATCTATAGGGGTCCGTGGGGTCAGTATGGGGGTCCTGGGATCTATAGGGGTCCATGGGGTCAGTATGGGGGTCCTGGGACGTGTAGGGGTTCATGGGGTTAGTATGGGGGTCCTGGGATCTATAGGGGTCCGTGGGGTTAATATGGGGGTCCCGAAGCATATAGGGGTCCGTGGGGTTAGTATGGGGGTCCCCAAGCATATAGGGGTCCTGGGATCTATAGGGGTCCGTGGGGTTAATATGGGGGTCCCCAAGCATATAGGGGTCTATGGGGTTAGTATGGGGGTCCTGGGCCCTATAGGGGTCCCTGGGGTTAGCCTGGGGGTCCTGGGATCTATAGGGGTCCCCAGCATCTGTAGGGGGATCCCCAAGCCTGTAGGGGTCCCTGGGGTTGGTATGGGGGTCCTGGGCCCTATAGGGGTCCCTATATGCAGGCTGGGGGTCCTGGGATCTATAGGGGTCCCCAGCATCTGTAGGGGGATCCCCAAGCCTGTAGGGGTCCCTGGGGTTGGTATGGGGGTCCTGGGCCCTATAGGGGTCCCTATAATCAGGCTGGGGGTCCCAGGCCCTATAGGGGTCCCTATACTCAGGCTGGGGGTCCTGGGATCTATAGGGGTCCCCAGCATCAGTAGGGGGATCCCCAAGCCTATAGGGGTCCCTGGGGTTGGCCTGGGAGTCCCAGGCCCTATAGGGGTCCCTATAATCAGGCTGGGGGTCCTGGGCTCCGTAGGGGTCCCTGACTTCAGTCTGGGGGCCCCCATCCCCATGGGGGTCCCAGGGCTCGCTCTGGGGGTCCCCATCGCTATAGGGGTCCCTGGGGTCAGTCTGGGGACCCCCATCCCTATAGGGGTCAGTGTCGGGGTCCCCATAGGGCTCCCAGGGCCTGGTTTGGGGGTCCCTGCCCCTGCGGAGGCTCCCGGGCTCGGGGTCCTCAGCCCCATAGGGGTCCGATGGGGCCATATAGGGGTCCCAGGGCCCCCTCGCGGGGTCCTCGTCCCTATAGGGGTCCATATAGGGGTCCCCATAGGAGTCGGGGTCCCAGGGCTCTGTGTCGGGGTCTTCATCCCTATAGGGGGCGGCCGGGTCCATATAGGGGTCCCCATAGGCGTCGGGGTCCCCATAGGGGTCGGGGTCCTCCAGGTCCGTGTAGGGGTCCCCATAGGCGCCCATGGGGTCCCATGGGTGGGCGGGGGGGGGCGGGGAGGCGTCCTCGTGCAAATCCTGGTGCGAAGCCTCGTGCAAATCCTCGTGCAAATCCTCATGGGAGGCCTGGTGCAAAGCCTGCCGTGAGTCCTCGTGCAAAGCCCGGTACGGGTCCGGGTGCAAAGCCCGGTGCGAATCCTCGTGCAAAGCCTCTCGTGAATCCTCGTGCAAAGCCCGGTGCAAAGCCTGGTGCGAACCTGGGCGCCACCCCTGGTGCAGCTCCCCACGCGAGTCCTCGTGCAAATCCTCGTGCAAGCCCTGCCGCAAACCGCGGCGCAGCCCCTGGTGCGAGTCCTCGTGCAAATCCTCGTGCAAGCCCCGCCGCCGCTCCCCACGCCCATCGGGCTGCAAAGCCCGGTCCGTGTCCCCCTTTAAATCCTCGTGCAAGCCCCGCTGCGAATCCTCACGTGAATCTGGGCGGGAATCCTCGTGCAAACCCTGGTGCGGATCCTGGTGAAAAAGCTGGCGCGGATCCTGGTGCAAACCCTGGTGCAAATGCTGTTGTGAATCCTGGTGCAAACCCTGGTGCGGATCCTGGTGCAAATGCTGTTGTGAGTCCTGGTGTAAACCCTGGTGCGGATTCTTGTGCAAACCCTGGCGTGGATCCTGGTGCAAGCCCTGGTGCAAATGCTGTTGTGAGTCCTGGTGTAAATCCTGGTGCAGATTCTTGTGCAAACCCTGGCGTGGATCCTGGTGCAAGCCCTGGTGCAAACCCTGGTGCAGATCCTGGTGCAAACCCTGGCGTGGATCCTGGTGCAAACCCTGGTGCGAATCCTCGTGCAAACCCTGGTGCAAACCCTGGTGCAGATCCTGGTGCAAACCCCGGTGCAGATCCTGGTGCAAACCCCGGCGTGGATCCTGGTGCAAACCCTGGTGCAAACCCTGGTGCAAACCCTGGCGTGGCTCCTGCTGCAAACCCCGGTGCAGATCCTCGTGCAAACCCCGGTGCAAGCCGCGCTGCGCCTCCTTCCTCACCCCCCTCCTCTCATCCTGGCGCAACCCCCTCCGCGCATCCTCGTGCAAGCCCCGGCGCCAATCCTCGTGCAAATCCTGGTGCGAGCCCCCCGGGGGGCTCCCCCCTCTCCTCCGGGACCCCGGGGGTCTCCGCGGGCGGCACGTGGCCCCGTCGGGCTGCAGGACGAAGCCGCGGCGGCAGTGGCAGGCGAAGCCGCCCTCGTGGTTCAGGCACATGTGGTGACACACGGCGGCCGTGCGACACTCGTCACGGTCCCCGCAGCGCCCCGGGGCCCCCGGCACCGGCCCGAAGCCCAGGGGACACGGGGACACCGGGGGCACCGGGGGCACCGGGGGCATCGGGGACATCGGGGACACCCCCCCCGCCGCCCCCACCGCCCCCAGCAGCAGCAGCAGCGCCAGCATCGTCCTCCACGGCCTCCTCTTCCTCGCCTTCGGCCTCCTTTTTGGGTTTTTCTCCTCCTTTTTGGCTTTTTTTAACTCCTTTTTGTCTTTTTTTTCTCCTTTTTGTCTTTTTTTCTTCCTTTTTGTCTTTTTTTTCTCCTTTTTCTTTTTTTCCCTCCTTTTTGGCTTTTTTTAACTCCTTTTTGTCTTTTTTTTCTCCTTTTTGTCTTTTTTTCTTCCTTTTTGTCTTTTTTTTCTCCTTTTTCTTTTTTTCCCTCCTTTTTGGCTTTTTTTAACTCCTTTTTGTCTTTTTTTTCTCCTTTTTGTCTTTTTTTCTTCCTTTTTGTCTTTTTTTTTCTCCTTTTTGTCTTTTTTTCCCTCTTTTTTGTCTTTTTTTTTCTCCTTTTTCTTTTTTTTTTTCTTCCTTTTTGTCTTTTTTTCTTCCTTTTTGTCTTTTTTTTTCCTCCTTTTTGTCTTTTTTTTCTCCTTTTTGTCTTTTTTCCTCCTTCTTCTCCTTTTTCTCTTTTTTCTCCTTTTTCTCTTTTTTTCTCCTTTTCCTCCTTTTCCTCCTTTTTCTCTTTTTTTCTCCTTTTTGTCTTTTTTTTCTCCTTTTTGTTTTTCCTCCTCCTTTTTCTTTTTTTTTCCTCCTTTTTCTCCTTTTCCTCCTTCTCCTCCTTTTCCTCTTTTTTCTCCTTTTTCTCTTTTTCCTCTTTTTTCTCCTCCTCCTCCTCCTCTGCCTCGGAGTCTCCCCGCTCCTCGGCCTCCTCCTCCTCCTCCTCTTCCTCCCCCTCCTCCTCCTCCTCCTCCCCCTCCCCCTCTTTGGCCTCCTTCCCCCCCAGTCCCGGCCTCCCCCCCCCAAGCAGCCTCCGCCCGAGGCCGCACCCAGGGACCCGCGGGAGGAGGGGGGGGGACGAGGGGGGGGCGGCCCAGTGCTCCCAGTCACCCCAGTACGTGGGGCCCAGTGCTCCCAGTATGGTCCAGTGCTCCCAGTGACCCCAGTACGTGGGGCCCAGTGCTCCCAGTAACCCCAGTATGTGTGGCCCAGTGCTCCCAGTATGTCCCAGTGCTCCCAGTAGCCCCAGTATGTGGGGCCCAGTGCTCCCAGTATGTCCCAGTGTTCCCAGTAGCCCCAGTATGTGTGGCCCAGTGCTCCCAGTAACCCCAGTATGTGGGGCCCAGTGCTCCCAGTATGGTCCAGTGCTCCCAGTGACCCCAGTACGTGGGGCCCAGTGCTCCCAGTACCCCCAGTATATGGGGCCCAGCCCTCCCAGTACATCCCAGTGCTCCCAGTAACCCCAGTGTGTGGCCCAGTGCTCCCAGTACCCAGCAGTATGTGTGGCCAAGTGCTCCCAGTATGGTCCAGTGCTCCCAGTAGCCCCAGTATGTGGGGCCCAGTGCTCCCAGTGACCCCGGTATGTGGGGCCCAGTGCTCCCAGTACATCCCAGTGCTCCCAGTAACCCCAGTGTGTGGCTCAGTCCTCCCAGTACATCCCCGTTCTCCCAGTACCCAGCAGTACGTGTGGCCCAGTGCTCCCAGTATGGTCCAGTGCTCCCAGTGACCCCAGTATGTGGGTCCCAGTGCTCCCAGTATGGTCCAGTGCTCCCAGTAACCCCAGTATGTGTGGCCCAGTGCTCCCAGTATCTGTGGCCCAGTCCTCCCAGTACATCCCAGTGCTCCCAGTAACCCCAGTGTGGCTCAGTGCTCCCAGTACCCAGCAGTATCTGTGGCCCAGTGCTCCCAGTACATCCCAGTGCTCCCAGTAACCCCAGTGTGTGGCCCAGTGCTCCCAGTACCCAGCAGTATGTGTGGCCCAGTGCTCCCAGTACATCCCAGTGCTCCCAGTACCCAGCAGTATGTGTGGCCCAGTGCTCCCAGTATGGTCCAGTGCTCCCAGTACCCCCAGTATGTGGGGCCCAGTGCTCCCAGTAATCCCAGTATGTGTGACCCAGCGCCTCCCAGTACATGTGGCCCAGTGCTCTCACCACTCCCAATGCCCCCCAGTACACACAGCCCAGTGCTCCCAGTGCTCCCAGTACCGAGGAGCCCACTGCTCCCAGTGCCCAGCCCCCCCCTCCCAGTGCCCCCAGTACCACACCCAAGCTCTTACTGGTGCCACTGGTCTTTATTGAGCCGCAGCGGGGGAGGGGCGGCCGTCAGAGCCCCAGTGCGGGGCTGTACTGGGAGGGGGGGGGAGGCCACTGGGCCGTACTGGGAGGCCCCGCCGCCCCCGGCCCGGCCCCGGGGGGGTCCCAGCGCCCCCCCGCGGGGGTCTCGGTGGCATCTCCGAGGTGGGGGGGGGGCCTCAGAAGCTCACCAGTGTGTACACCATACTGGGGAGAAGGGGGGCCCAGTGCTGCCCAGTGCCTCCCAGTGCCTCCCAGTGCCGCCCAGTGCCCCCCCAGCGCCGTCCCCGCACGTCCCAGTGTCACCCAGTGTCACCCAGTCAGACCCCCCAGGACGCTTTGGTTCCTCCCAGTGCCCTCGTTCCTGCCCAGTTCTTCCCAGTAGCGCCCCAGTTCCATCCCAGTAGCATCCCAGTTCCATCCCAGTCCCCTCCCAGTCCTTCCCAGTCCCTTCCCAGTGCCCTCCAGTCCCCTCCCAGTCCTTCCCAGTGCCCCCCAGTCCCCTCCCAGTCCTCTCCCAGTCCTTCCCAGTAGCCCCCAGTCCCCTCTCAGCCCCTTCCCAGTCCTTCCCAGCCCCTTCCCAGTCCTCTCCCAGTCCTTCCCAGTAACCCCCAGTCCCTCCCATTCCTTCCCAGTCCCCTCCTAGTCCTCTCCCAGTCCTTCCCAGTGCCCCGCAGCCCTCTCCCTGCCCCCCCATCCCCTCCCCACCCCCTCCCAGTCTCCTCCCAGTCCTTCCCAGTAACCCCCAGTCCCCTCCCAGTCCCCTCCCAGTCCTTCCCAGTGCCCCCCAGTCCCCTCCCAGTCCTTCCCAGTAAACCCCAGCCCCCTCCCAGTCCTTCCCAGTGCCCCCCAGCCCCCCCAGCCCCCTCCCATCCCCTCCCCGCCCCTCCCAGTCCCCTCCCAGTCCTTCCCAGTAACCCCCAGTCCCTCCCATTCCTTCCCAGTCCCCCCAGTCTCCACCAAGTCCTTCCCAGTGCCCCCCAGCCCCCTCCCAGTCCTTCCCAGTGCCCCCCAGTCCCCTCCCAGTCCTTCCCAGTGCCCCGCAGCCCTCTCCCAGTCCTTCCCAGTCCCTTCCCAGTGCCCCCCAGCCCCTCCCATCCCCTCCCAGCCCCCCAGCCCCCTCCCAGTGCCTCCCAGTGCTCCCAGTGCCCCCACCTGTACAGGTAGTAGAAGAAGGACAGCAGGTAGAAGGCCAGCTTGCACCAGGCCTCCTTCTGGCAGTAGCCCAGGATGTCGGCGTCCATGATGGAGACGGCGTCGAAAAGCCCCTCGGAGCCGTCGGCCGGGCGGTGGAAATACCTGGGGGGGGGGGCACCGAGTCCCCAGGGGGCCCCCCCAAACCCCCCCAAACCGTCACAGCCCCTCCGTGCCCCCCCAATGCCCCCTTACCCCCCAATGCCCCCCATTTCCCCCTTACCCCCCACATCCCCCTAACCCCCCACATCCCCCTAACACCCCCATACCCCCCATACCCCCCAATCCCCCCACACCCCCTTACCCCCCACACCCCCTGTACCCCCCAACCCCCCATACCCCCTCCACCCCCTTATCGCCCCCAATGCCCCCTTACCCCCCCATGCCCCCTTACTCCCCCCACCCCCCATACCCCCTGTACCCCCCAACCCCCCCACACCCCCTTACCCCCCATACCCTCTGTACCCCCCACACACCCCCATACCCCCCACACCCCCAATACCCCAATTTCCCCCTTACCCCCCATTGCCCCCTGTACCCCCCACCCCCTAACACCCCCATACCCCCCATCCCCCCATACCCCCTTTACCCCCCACACCCCCCATACCCCCCACCCCCCAATTCCCCCCACCCCCCATTTCCCCCTTACCCCCCAACCCCTCCCATCCCCCCA
Organism: Aythya baeri; assembly: GCA_026413565.1. NCBI lineage: Eukaryota > Metazoa > Chordata > Aves > Anseriformes > Anatidae > Aythya > Aythya baeri. The sequence continues at coordinate 136,251 of JAKRSJ010000104.1, read as the reverse complement.
TACCCCCTGTACCCCCCACACCCCCCCAATTACCCCCCACCCCCTTTATCCCCCAATCCCCCCAACCCCCCACCCCCAATGTCCCCCCACACCCCCCAATACCCCAATTTCCCCCTTACCCCCACATTGCCCCCTGTACCCCCCATACCCCCCACCCCCAATTCCCCCCACCCCCCCATTTCCCCCTTACCCCCAACCCCTCCCATCCCCCCCAACCCCCCCATACCCCCTGTACCCCCCAATGCCCACCACCCCCCACAAACCCCCCCAATTACCCCCCACCCCCATCCCCCCAACCCCCTTTACCCCCCACACCCCCCATACCCCCCACCCCCCATACCCCCCACCCCCCAATGTCCCCCCATACCCCCCAATACCCCAATTTCCCCCTTACCCCCCATTGCCCCCTGTACCCCCCACCCCCTAACACCCCCATACCCCCTTTACCCCCACACCCCCCAATGTCCCCCCAGCCCCCCCACCCCCCAACCCCCGCCCCCCAATGCCCCCCCCCCACCTCCAGAGGTGGTAGAGCAGCAGGGGCAGGTTGAGGCCCAGCGTCACCCACTCGGCGGCGCACAGGAACATCAGGCAGAACAGCCCGTGGATGCAGTACTCGGGCACCACCAGCTGGGGGCGCCACCCGTCAGCGGCACGGACACGCCCCCGCCGCGCCATTTAAGGGCAACGCCACGCCCCCGCCGCGCCTTTAAAGGGCAACGCCACGCCCCCGCCGCGCCTTTAAAGGGAAAGGCCACGCCCCCGCCGCGCCACGTTTCCCCGCCAGCTGGGGGCGCCACCCGTCAGGGGCACGGACACGCCCCCGCCGCGCCTTTAAAGGGCAAGGCCACGCCCCCTCCGCACCGCCGCCACGCTCCCACCGCCGCGCCCTTAAAGGGCAACGCCACGCCCCCGCCGCGCCTCTAAAGGGCAACGCCACGCCCCCGCCGCGCCTTTAAAGGGCAACGCCACGCCCCCGCCGCGCCTCTAAAGGGCAACGCCACGCCCCCGCCCCGCCACCGTGCCCTTAAAGGGCAACGCCCCGCCCCCGCCGCGCCTTTAAAGGGAAAGGCCACGCCCCTCCGCACCGCCGCCGCCGCGCCCTTAAAGGGCTAAGCCCCGCCCCCGCCGCGCCTTTAAAGGGCAACGCCACGCCCCCGCCGCGCCATGACCACGCCCCCAGCCTCGCCATGCTCCCCCGCCAGCCCTGCCCCCCGCCCGAGGCCGCGCCCACTTCAGCGTAAACCACGCCCCCCCGGTTCTACAGTCCGCGGACACGCCCCCTTCTCCTTGGCCACGCCCCCTTCCCTTGGCCACGCCCCTCTCCCGTGGACACGCCCACAGTCCCATAGGACACGCCCCTCCCGCTGGCCTCAACCCGTTCCCATTGGCCATGCCCCCTCTCATTGGCCACGCCCCCTTTTCACCGACCACACCCCCCTCTTCCGTTAGCCACGCCCCCTTTTCAATAGCCACGCCCCCTTTCCATTTGCCACGCCCCCCCCGAGGGATGCTCAGGGCAATTGTGGGGGTTGGGGGGGGGGGAGAGGTTTTGGGGGGGGTCCCCATTTTTTGGGGGTGTTTTTAAGTTGTTTTTTTTTTAATTTTATATTTTTTATGTTTTTTTTTTTGGGGGGGGCCATGGGGGAGGGGCAGAGGGTATTGGGGGGGCAGGGCTATTTGGGGGTCCCGGGGGTATTTGGGGGGGGTCCCAGGGGTATTTGGGGTTTGGATGGGGTTATTTGGGGGGGGGGGCCAAGGGGCATTTGGGGGGGGGTCCCAGAAAGGGCATTTGGGGGGGCCAGGGGTATTTGGGGGGTCCCAGAGGAATTGGGGGGAAGGGATATTTGGGGGGGGTCCCAGGGGCAATTGGGGGGGGTCCCAGGGGTATTTGGGGGGTCCCAGGGGCATTGGGGGGAAGGGATATTTGGGGGGCCCAGGGGCATTTGGGGGGGTCCCAGAGGCATTGGTGGGGGGCAGAGTGATTTAGGGGGGCAAGGGTTATTTTGGGGGGCAAGGGGTATTTGTGGGGGCAAAGTGTATTTGGGGGGGTCCCAGGGGTATTTGGGAGGGGTCCCAGGGTTATTTGGGGGGGTCCCAGGGTTATTTGGGGGGTCCCACCTTGCGCAGCAGGCAGCAGATCCGCTCGATGTTCTTCAACCGCTCGCTTTGGGGGGGGGGCAAAAATCATTGTTGGGGGGGGGGGACACCCTAAATGTGCCCCCCCCACCCCCAGACAATGGGGAGGGGCAGGGAGCGGGAATGGGGGCAGGGGGAGGGGCAGGGTGCTCCCCCCTGTGTCCTGGTTTGGGGGGGCTATAAATAGGCGGCGGCCTCGATTCTCACCCCTCCCCCCCCTGCTGTGCCCCCCCCCCCCCCCCAAATTGGGGTCAAGGGCGTCTGGAGGGGGGGGAGGGGGTTGGGGGTTATGGGGTTGGGGGGTTATGGGGTTGGGGGGTTATGGGAGGGGTTATGGGGTTGGGGGGCGCTATGGGGTGGGGGGCACTATGGGATGTAATGGGGGGTTATAGGGATGGGGGGGTTATGGGGGGTGTTATGGGGTTGGGGGGTTATGGGGGTTATGGGGTTGGGGGGCGCTATGGGACGTAATGCGGGGGTTATGGGTTTGGGGGGTTGTAGGGTGTAATGGGGGGTTATGGGGTTGGGGGGGGTTATGGGATGTAATGGGGGGTTATGGGGTGTAATGGGGGGTTATGGGATGTAATGGGGGGTTATGGGGTCGGGGGTGATTATGGGGGGTTATGGGATGTAATGGGGGGGTTATGGGGTTGGGGGGGTTTATGGGGTCGGGGGGTTATGGGATGCAGTGGGGGTTATGGGATGTAATGGGGGGTTATGGGATGTAATGGGGGGGTTATGGGGTTGGGGGGGTTATGGGATGTAATGGGGGGGTTATGGGATGTAATGGGGGGTTTATGGGGTGTAATGGGGGGTTATGGGCTGCAATGGGGGGTTATGGGATGCAGTGGGGGGTTATGGGATGTAATGGGGGGGTTATGGGGTCGGGGGTTATGGGATGTCGGGGGGCCCCGCTCACCGCCCGCGGGGTTGCCCTGGTCGATGGGGTTCTTGAAGTCGGTGCGGAGCTCATCAAAGGCGATGATCTGAGGGGGGGGGGCAGGGGGGGTGAGGGGGTTCCCCCAAACTACCCCCAATTAATTAACCCCCCCAATTAACCCCCAAATTAACCCCATCCAAATCAAGCCCCCAAAATTACCCCCATTAACTCAGCCCCCAAAATACCCCCCAATTAACCCCCTCAAACTAACCTCCCCAATTAACCCCCAATTAATTAACCCTCCCAAACTAACCCCATCCAAATTAACCCCCCAATTACCCCCTCCAATTAATTAACCCCCAAAATTACCCTCCCCAATTAATTAACCCCCTCCAAATTAACCCCATCCAAATTAACTCATCCCCCAAAACTACCCCCAATTAACCCCTCCCAATTAATTAACCCCCCAAATTAACCCCCCAATTAATTAACCCCCAAATTAACCCCCTAAATTACCCCCCATCCAAATTACCCCCCAAAACTACCCCCCAATTAACCCCCCCAATTAATTAACCCCCCAATTAACCCCCTTCCCTAACACCCCCCAATTAATTACCCCCTCATTAACCTCCCCCCACCCCCACCCCCATTCCCCCCGCACCCCCACCCCCACCAGGGGGCGCCCTCGCCTCCCGCTGCTCCCCGTTGCCATGGCAACGCGGGCTGCCTAGCAACCACCCTAGCAACACCCCCTCCCCTTTCCCCCTCTTTCCCCCCGCGCGTTGCCACGCAACCGCCCCCGCCACGCGCCCTCCGTTGCCAGGGCAACAACCGGCTGTTCCCTCCACCCCCCTCCCTCCGCAATTCCTCCGTTGCTAGGCAACCGCCTCCCCGCGCCGTTGCCGTTACCCCCTTTCACCCCCACACCCCCCTCCGCCCCGCTTTCTACCCGCGGGGTCGCGGGTTCGAGCCCCCCTCCCGCCCGCCGCCATTTCCTCACATGCCAGATGACGAAGAAGATGAGCGAGGCGCACAGCACCAGGGTCAGCATGTAGCAGAAGGCGGCGAACGTGAACGCCATGGCGGTGGGGAGGGGGCTTTTGGGGCGTTGGGGGGTTTTGGGGTCTTTGGGGGGGCTCAGCCCTCGGCCCGGCCATAAGGGGAAGGTTCAAGGGGGTTGGGGGAGCTGGGGGGGTCGCGGGTCCTAGCGCCGCCCGGGGCCGCCGCCGCCGCCGCCGCCGCCGCCCGCCATGGCCCCGCTGTGGGGGCGGCCCAGGCCCGCTGTCGGCTCCGCGCTCGTGCACGCGGAGGGGAGGGGATGGGGAGGGGATGGGGAGGGGGGAGGAGGGCGGGGACTGCGGAGCGTGCGCGCGCGCGCGGCGCCCCCTCCCCTCCCCTCCTCCCCTCTCCCCTCTCCTCTTCTTCTTCTTCTTCTTCTTCTTCTTCTAATTCTTCATCTTCGTCTTCTTTTTCTTCTTCTTCTTCATCTTCTTCTTCTTCTTCATCACCTTCTTCTTCTTCTTCGTCATCGTTTTCTTCTTCGTCGTTGTCGTCATCGTCTTCTTCGTCGTCGTCTTTTTCTTCTTCGTTGTCGTCTTCTTCGTCTTCGTCGTCTTCTTCTTTGTCGTCGTATTCGTCATGGTCTTCTTCTTCTTCTTCTTTGTTGTCGTCATCGTCTTTGTCATCTTCTTCTACTTCTTCTTTGTCGTCGTCTTCTTCTTCATCGTTGTCTTCTTCTTCTTCTTCATTTCTTCTTCTTCTCCTTCTTCTTCTTCATTTCTTCTTCTTCTTCGTCATCTTCTTCTTTGTCGTCGTCATCGTCTTCGTCACCTTCTTCTTCTTCTTTGTCGTCTTCATCGTCTTTGTCATCTTCTTCTTCTTCTTCTTCATTGTTTTTGTCATCTTCTACTTCGTCGTCGTCGTCTTTGTCTTCGTCTTTGTCATCTTCTTCTACTTTTTTGTTGTCTTCTTCTTCTTCTTCTTCTTCTTCTTCTTCTTCTTCTTCTTCATTTTCTTAATCTTCTTCGTTTCTACTTCGTCATTATTGTCGTCTTCTTCTTCTTCATTTCTTCTTCTTCTTCTTCATTTTCTTAATCTTCTTCATCGTTATCGTCGTCTTCTTGTTCTTCGTCTTCTTCTGCTTCTTTTTTTTTCTTAAGCTTCTTCATTTCTTCTTCATCGTTATCATCATCTTCTTCTTCGTTTTCTTAGTCTTCTTCTTTTCTTCTTCGTCATCTTCTTCTTCATCGTCTTCTTCTTCTTCTTTCTTCATCATTTCTTCTTCTACTTCTTCTTCTTTTTCTTAATCTTCTTCATTTCTTCTTCGTCTTTGTCATCATCTTCGTCATCTTCTTCTTCTTCTTCATCTCTTCTTCATTTCTTCTTCCTCTACTTCTTCTTCTTCACTTCTTCTTCTTTTTCTTCTTATTATTTTTCGTCATCGTCGTCGTCTTCTTTTTCTAATTCTTCTTCTTCTTTCTTCTTCTTCATCTCTTCTTCTTCTTCATTTCTTCTTCATTTTTTCTTCTTCTTCTTCTTTTTATCTTCTTCTTTTCTTCATCTTCTTCTTCTTCATTTATTCTTTTTCTTCATCTTGTTCTTCTTTTTCTTCTTTTTCTTCCTTTTCTTTTTCTTCTTCTTCTTCTTCTCCCCCAGCCCCCGGCCCGCCACCGAAGGCACATGCGCGCCCGCCGCCCGCGCCGCGTCGCCATGGCAACCGCCGCGTCGCCCCGGCAACGGCCCGCCTCGCCCAACGTCACTTCCGCCCTCCCGCCGCTGGGGCTCACGGGAAAGCGAGTCCGGCGCTGTGCACCCCGCGCTGTGCGCATGCGTGGTGCCTACTGACCCCCCCCCCCCCAAGAACCACGCGGCTTCCACGTGCCCGGAGTCTTTTATTGGCACCCATGGGTGGGGGGGCGGTGGGTGCTGAGCCCCCCTCCCCCCCCACTTTGGCACATGGGGGGGGCGTTTGGCACTGGGGGGGGCTGCGGAGCACCCATGGGTGCTGGGGGGGGGCACCCCAGGGTGATCACAAGGGGCACTGGGAGTTGGCACCCATGGGTGCTGCGGGGGGGGGGGTGACACCGCCAGGGTGTAGGAGGGGGAGGGTGGCACCCATGGGTGCAGGAGGGTGCTAAGGGGGCACCCATGGGTGCTGGGGGTGGGTGGGTGACACCCCTAGGGTGCAGGATGGGGAGGGTGGCACCCATGGGTGCTGGGGGGGGCACCCATGGGTGCTGGGGGGGTACAGGGTGCTCACAAAGTGCTTTCGTGGGGCAGCACCCTTGGGTGCTGAGAGGGGAGGGCAGGGTGCTCACAAAGTGCTTTAGGGGTTTGGCACCCATGGGTGCTGGGGGGGGGCAGGACTGGGAGTTGGCACCCATGGGTGCTGGGGGGGGGTTGGTGACACCCCAGGGTGCAGGGTGGAAGGGAGTGGCACCCATGGGTGCTGGGAGGGGGCAGGGTGCTCACAAGATGCTTCAGGGGTTTGGCACCCATGGGTGCTGGGGGGGCCACCCCAGGGTGATCACAAGGTGCACTGGGAGGGGCACCCATGGGTGGTGCTGGGGGGCAGGGTGTTCACAAGATGCTTCAGGGGTTTGGCACCCATGGGTGCTGGGGGGATCCAGGGTGCTCACAAGGTGCTTTGGGAGTTAGGCACCCATGGGTGCTGGGGGGGGCACCCATGGGTGCTGGGGGGGTACAGGGTGCTCACAAAGTGCATTAGTGGGGCTGCACCGATAGGTGCTGCGGGGGGCAGGGTGCCACCCATGGGTGCTGGGGGGGGGTGGATGACACCCCAGGGTGCAGGGGGGAAGGGAGTGGCACCCATGGGTGCTGGGGGGGGGCGCTCAGGTGGGCTTGGTGCCGAAGCGGCCGACGGGGAAGTGCTTGGCGGGGGGGGGGCCCTGCGCCGACAGCTGGAAGAACTTGATGGAGTCCCACGGGGTCCCGTCCACCGACACTGCGGGGGGGCACCCATGGGACCCCCCCCCACCCATGGGACCCCCCCCTACACCCATGGGATCCCCCACCCGTGGGACCCACCCTCCACCCACCCATTAGGGGCACCCACCAGGCACCGCCCCAACCCCCCCAATTCGTCCCCAAAGCCCCCGAATTTGGGTACCCCCACCCCCAGCACCCATGGGTGCCCTCCCCACCCATCCCAATTAGGGGCACCCACTGGGCACCGCACCCTGTGCCTCCCCCTCCCCCAATTCCTCCCCCAAACCCCCCAAATTTGGGTATCCCCACCCAAAACCCCAAAGTTTGGGTACCCCCACCCACACCCCACCCCACCCAGCACCCATGGGTGCCCCCCACCCACCCATCCCCCCAACCCTCCCCTCCCCCATTAAGGGCATCGCACCCTGTGCCTCCCCCCCCAATTCCTCCCCCCAAACACCCCAAATTTGGGCACCCCCACCCCCCCGCACCCCACCCCACCCCCCAGCACCCATGGGTGCCCCCCACCCATCCCCCCTCCAACCCTCCCCCATTAAGGGCATCACACCCTGTGCCTCCCCCCAATTCCTCCCCCCAAACCCCCCAAATTTGGGCGCCCCCACCCCCTCACCCCCATCCCACCCCCCACCCCCTCAGCACCCATGGGTGCCCCCCACCCACCGGTGAGCAGGGCCTGGGGGGGGCGGGGGGAGCAGATGAGGCGGGTGATGCCGTCCACCACCAGGCTCTTGGGGTCCGGCTCCCGCGGGCGCTTCCCCAGGAACAGGGCGGGAACTGCGGCACCCATGGGTGGGGGGGGGGGGGTGAGCACCCATGGGTGGGGGGTGAGCACCCATGGGGGGGGCACCCATGGGGGGGACACCCGTGGGTGGTGGTAGTAGGGGTGAGTACCCATGGGTGGGGTATGGGCACCCATGGGGGGCACCCATGGGTGCTGGGGGGCACCCGTGGGTGGTGGTAGTAGGGGTGAGCACCCATGGGTGGGGGCACATGTGGGGGGCACCCATGGGTGCTGGGGGCACCCATGGGTGGTGGTGGGGCCGAGCACCCATGGGTGGGGGGGTGATCACCCATGGGGGGCACTCATGTGGGGGGCACCCATGGGTGGGGGGTGAGCACCCATGGGGGTGAGCACCCATGGGAGGGGGCACCCATGGGTGCTGGGGGCACCCGTGGGTGGTGGTAGTAGGAGTGAGCACCTATGGGTGGGGGGCACCCGTGGGGGGGCATTCATGGGTGCTGGGGGCACCTATGGGTGTGGGGGGTGAACACCCATGGGGGGGCACCCGTGGGTGGTGGTGGGGCTGAGCACCCATGGGTGGGGGGGAGGGGGTGAGCACCCATGGGTGGGGGGCACCCATGGGTGTGGGAGGGAGGCCCCCAACCCCCCATACCCCCATTCACCCCCCCACCCCAAATCCCCCCAGTCCCCCCCAGGACCCCCCAACCCCCCCATTCACCCCCCCACCCCCCCAAATCCCTCCCCCACCCCCAATCCCCCCAGGACCCCCCCATCCCCCCACACCCCCCAACCCCCCATTCACCCCCCCACCCCCAATCCCCCCACCCCCCAAATTCCCCCCACCCCCCAGGACCCCCCCAACCCCCCCAACCCCCCCCATTCACCCGCCCCACCCCAAATCCCCCCCCCCAGGACCCTCCCCACCCCCAATCCCCCCCCAACCCCCCATTCACCCCCCCACCCCCCAAATTCCCCCCACCCCCCAGGACCCCCCATTAACCCCCCCCATTACCCCCCCCCCCATTGCCCCCCACCTTTCTTGTTCTTCTCCCTGGGCACCAGGGTCATGGCCAGGCTGGGCCCCCCTCCCCCTCCCCCTCCCCCTCCCCCTCCCCCCCCTGCCCCCCTCGGCGTGGGGGGGGGGGGGCGGGGAGACGTGCAGGGAGCGGAAGGAGCCGCGCACGCTGCTCTTGGCCCCCCCTCGCGGGGGGGTCCCCAATAATCCACCTGCAGCCCCACCGCGTCCCCCGACGCTCTGTTTTTGGGGGGGGGGGTTATTTTGTGTGACCCCCCCCAGGACCCCGGGACCACCCATAGGACCCTTAGACCCCCCCCCAAGGACCCCAAGACCCCCCAAGACCCCGGGATCCCCCTATATGACACCGAGACCCCCCCATGACCTCAAAACCCCCCCCAGGACCCCCCCATAGGAACCCATAGACCCCCCCCGGACCCCGGGACCCCCCATTACCTCTAGACCCCCCCAGGACCCCCCCAGGACACCAAGACCCCCCCATATAACCCCAAGACCCCCCCAGGACCCTGAGACCCCCCCCCGGGACCCCGGGACCCCCCCGGGACCCCAAGACCCCCCAAGACCCCGGGACCCCCCATATAACCCTGAGACCCCCCCATGACCCCAAGACCCCCCCATAAGACCCCAGGGACCCCCCAGGGACCCTGGGACCCCCCCTAGGACCCCAAAATCCCCCCCCCAGGACCCCGAGACCCCCCCATATGACCCCGTGACCCCCCCAGGACCCCAAGACCCCCCACGGGAACCCAAGACCCCCCCAGGACCCTGTGACCCCCCAGGACCCTGTGACCCCCATGTGACCCTGTGACCCCCCCAGGACCCTGAGACCCCCCATAAGACCCCAGGACCCCCAAGGACCCCAAGACCCCCCAGGACCCCGAGACCCCCCCAGGACCCCGAGACCCCCCAGGACCCCAAGACCCCCCCATATAATCCCAAGACCCCCCAGGACCCTGAGACCCCCAGGACCCCAACCCCCCCAGGACCCTGAGACCCCCCCAGGAACCCAAGACCCCCGGGACCCCGAGACCCCCCATATAACCCCAAGACCCCCCCACATGACCCCGGAACCCCCCATGACCTCTAGACCCCCCCAAGACCCTGGGACCCCCCCCATGACCTCTAGACCCCCCCAGGACCCCGAGACCCCCCAGGACCCCATGACCCCCCCCATATAACCCCAAGACCCCCCACATGACCCTGAGACCCCCAGGACCCTGAGACCTCCCCATAAGACCCCCAAGACCCCCCAGGACCCCAAATCCCCCCCAGGACCCTGTGACCCCCCAGGACCCCAAGACCCCCCCATATAACCCCAAGACCCCCCCACATGACCCCGGAACCCCCCCATGACCTCTAGACCCCCCCAGGACCCCGAGACCCCCCCCCCCATGACCCCCAGGACCCCAAGACCCCCCACATCACCCCGTGACCCCCCAGGACCCCATCCCCCCCATATAACCCCAAGACCCCCCATCCCCCCCCATCACTCGGGGCCATCGGGGTCTGACCCCCCCCCATTTACCCCCCCTCCCGAGACCCCCCCCCACTCCGAGACCCCCCCCGTTACTCACCCGGGGGGGCCATGGAGGGCGACGCCGGGGGTGGCGGCGGCTTCGCGGGGGGGACGTGGAGGGCACGGCCAGGCTGGGGGGGCGCCTCGTCCCCGTCACCTTTTTTTTGGGGGGGGGGGGACACTGAGAGGGGACACTGGGGGTGGGGGGGAAAAGCGGGGGGGGTCCCTGCGCCCCCACCTACCTGTGGGGGGGGGTCCTCGTCCAGCCCCACCTTCACCACCTGGGGGGCACAGATGAGGGGGGGGCACAGATGGGGGGGCACAGATGGGGGGGAAGTCGGGGGATGCTCCTGGTCACCCCCCAAAGGGTCACCCCCCCCCAAAGGGTCACCCCCCCCCCAAAGGGTCACCCACCCCCCAAAGTGTCCCCCCTTCCCCAAATGTCCCCCCCCCCCCAGGGTCACCTCCCCCATAGCCCCCCAAAAGTGCCCCCCCAGTGTCCCCCCGAAAGTGTCCCCCCTTGTCACCCCCCCAGTGTCACCCCCCCAAATTGTCACCCCCCTTGTCACCCCCCAAAGTGTCCTCCCCCAAATTGTCACCCCCCCAAAGTGCCCCCCAGTGTCCCCCCGAAAGTGTCCCCCCTTGTCAACCCCCCAATGTCCCCCCCAGTGTCACCCCCCTTGTCACCCTCCCCATGTCACCCCCCCAAAGTGCCCCCCCAAAGTGTCCCCCCCCAAATTGTCCCCCCAATGTCCCCCCCCAATGTGTCCCCCTCCCTTTGTCACCCCCCCAGTGTCACCCCCCAATGTCCCCCCCCCAGTGTCCCCCCCAGCATCACTCCCCCAAATTGTCACCCCCTTGTCATCCCCCCCAATGTGTCACCCCCAAATTGTCCCCCCCAGTGTCCCCCCCGAAAGTGTCCCCCCTTGTCAACCCCCCCAATGTCCCCCCCAAATTGTCCCCCCCCAGTGTCACCCCCAATATCACCCCCCCAAAGTCACCCCCCCAAAGTGTCACCCCCAAATTGTCCCCCCAGTGTCCCCCCCCAAATTGTTACCCCCCAGTGTCACCCCCCAATGTCCCCCCCAGTGTCCCCCCCAGCATCACTCCCCCAAATTGTCACCCCCTTGTCACCCCCCCCAAATTATCCCCCCCCCCAAATTGTCCCCCCAAATTGTCCCCCCAAATTGTCCCCCCCAATGTCCCCCCAAAGTGTCCCCCCCCTCACCCCCACGAAGGGCACGAACTTCTGGCACGAGTCCTCGTCCGGGCTGGGGACAGAGGGGACACGGAGGGGGTCAAGGTGGGGGCACCAACACCATCCTGTCCCTGTGCCCCCCCAGTGCCCCCCAGTGCCCCCCATCGATTTACCCCCCCGATGCCCCCCTGTCCCCCCAACACCCCCCAAAGTCCCCCCATTGATGCCCCCCCCCCCAATGCCCCCCCCCGCTGATGTCCCCCCCCCCCCCAATGTCCCCCCACCCCCAACAATGCCCCCCGGTGCCCCCCCCCAATTGATGTCCCCCCACTGATGCCCCCCCATGTCCCCCCCACCCCCCATTCCCCCCACCCCCCAAAACCCCCCAACCCCCCCATTCACCTCCCCCTGTACCCCCACCCCCATCGATGCCCCCCACCTCCCCCCACCCCCACAGCCCCCCCCCCCGTGCCCCCCATGTCCCCCCACCCCCCTGATGCCCCCCCACCTCCCAATTCCCCCCACCCCCCAAACCCCCCCCCCATTCACCTCCCCCGTACCCCCACCCCCATCGATGCCCCCCACCCCCCCGCGCCCCCCCCCGCGCCCCCCCCACACCCCCACACCCCCATTGATGCCCCCCACCCCCCATTTCCCCCATACCCCCCAAACCCCCCCAACCCCCCCCCCCATTGACCCCCCCCCTGTACCCCCACCCCCATCGATGCCCCCCCTCCTCCCCCACCCCCCCGTGCCCCCCATGCCCCCCGTGCCCCTTACCCCCATTGATGCCCCCCACCCCCCATTTCCCCCTAACCCCCCCAAAACCCCCCAAAACCCCCCATTGACCCCCCCTGTACCCCCACCCCCATCGATGCCCCCCCCACCCCCCCACACCCCCCCGTGCCCCCCATGCCCCCCGTGCCCCCCACCCCCATTGATGCCCCCCACCCCCATTTCCCCCCAAAACCCCCCAAACCTCCCCCAACCCCCCATTGACCTCCCCCCTGTACCCCCACCCCCATCGATGCCCCCCCCACCTCCCCCCACACCCCCACAGCCCCCCCGTGCCCCCCATGCCCCCCGTGCCCCCACCCCCATTGATGCCCCCCACCCCCCATTCCCCCTCCCACCCCCCCAATTACCCCCACCCCCTAAAACCCCCCCAACCCCCCATTGACCTCCCCCTGTACCCCCACCCCCATCGATGCCCCCCCACCCCCCGCGCCCCCCCCCGTGCCCCCCCACACCCCCACACCCCCATTGATGCCCCCCACCCCCCATTTCCCCCCATACCCCCCAAACCCCCCCAACCCCCCCCATTGACCTCCCCCCTGTACCCCCACCCCCATCGATGCCCCCCACCTCCCCCCCACCCCCACAGCCCCCCCGTGCCCCCCGTGCCCCCCCCCGTGCCCCCCCCCCTCACAAGGGGTGCCCGGAGGTCAGCATGGCCTCGGCCACCGGCAGCGCCTGGGTGGCCCCCGCCCCAAAAGCTCAGGATGCGGCCGGCAACGTCGAAGGGCTCTGGGGACACGGGGGGCACAAAGGGGGGGGTCACAAGGGGGGACCCCAAATGACCCCAACCTGTCCCCAAGTGACCCCATTGACCTCAATGACCCCAGACCCCCCCCAAATGACCCCAACCTGTCCCCAAGTGACCCCAGTGACCCCAGACCCCCCCCATGTGACCCCCAGGTGACCCCAACGTGTCCCCAAGTGACCCCATTGACACCGGTGACCCCAGACCCCCCCATGTCACCCCCAGGTGACCCCAACCTGTCCCCAAATGTCCCCAGTGACCTCAGACCCCCCAAGTTGTCCCCAAGTGCCCCCCTTGACCTCGATGACCCCAGACCCCCCCAAATGACCCCAACTTGTCCCCACATGTCCCCATGGACCCCAGCCCCCCCCCGGTGACCCCAACTTGTCCCCAAATGTCCCCATTGACCCCAGACCCCCCCCATGTCACCCCCAGGTGACCCCAACCTGTCCCCAAATGTCCCCATTGACCCCAGACCCCCCAAATGACCCCAACTTGTCCCCAAATGTCCCCATTGACCTCAATGACCCCCCCAGGTGACCCCATCCTGTCCCCACGTGTCCCCATTGACCCCAGTGACCCCCCCCAATGACCCCAACCTGTCCCCATTGACCCCATTGACCCCAGACCCCCCCCAGGTGACCAAAACTTGTCCCCAAGTGACCCCATTGACCTCGATGACCCCAGACCCCCCCCAAATGACCCCAACCTGTCCCCAAATGTCCCCATTGACCCCAGACCCCCCCAGGTGACCCCAACCTGTCCCCAACTGCCCCCCTTGACCCCAGTGACCCCGCCCAATGACCCCAACCTGTCCCCATTGACCCCAGTGGCCCTAGACCCCCCCCCAGGTGACCCCAACTTGTCCCCAAGTGACCCCGTTGACCCCAGACCCCCCCAAGTGACCCCAACCTGTCCCCAAATGTCCCCAGTGACCCCAGACCCCCCATGTCACCCCCAGGTGACCCCAACCTGTCCCCAACTGCCCCCCTTGACCCCAGTGACCCCAATGCCCCCCCAAATGACCCCAGGTTCCCCCTTCCCCCTCCAACCCCCCTCCCTCCCCCTCACCCCACACCCCCACACCCCCCACGACCCCCCACGACCCCCACGACCCCCACGACCCCCCCACCCCCTCACCCTCCGGGGGCCTCGCTGCGCCCAAAAAGTTCCCTCCATGGGGGGTCGAGGAAGGCGGCCCCGTAGCGCCCGTCCAGCGCGCCCAGGTACTGAGCCAACGGGTGGGGGCCTGCGGGGACCCCCCCCCACCCAAAAAAAAAAGTCACACTGGGTGGGGGTGGGGGGGGGGTCCCATCACCCCCCCACCCACCCCCCACGCACCCAAGGGGACCAGGAGGAAGCGGAGGGAGCGCAGCCGGGGGGGGCCGGGGGGGCCCCGGTGCCGGACGAAGCAGCGCAGGACGCGGCCCTGGAACCCGGCGTCACCCACGGCCGCCACCTTCAGCACCCAAGGGTGCCCCGGGCGGCTGCTGCTGGAGGGGGGGGACACACACACAAGGGGGGGGGCAAAGGTCAGACGGCCCCCGGCACATTGATGGCCTGGGCATGGGGGGGTAAGGACGCCCAGAGGTGCTGTGTGGCACCCAGGGGCACCCAATGGCACCCAGTGGCACCCCATGGCACCCAGTGGCACCCCACATTGCCCAGTGGCACCCAGTGGCACCCAGTGGCACCCCATGGCACCCAATGCCAGCCCGTGGCACCCAGTGGCACCCCACATCGCCCAGTGTCACCCCGTGGCACCCAATGTCACCCCGTGGCACCCAATGGCACCCAGTGGCACCCAATGGCACCCCATGGCACCCAGTTTCACCCCATGGCACCCAGTGGCACCCAACGTCACCTGGTGGCACCCAACAGCACCCAGTGGCACCCAGTGTCATCCCACGGCACCTGGTGGCACCCCATAGCACCCAATGTCACCCAGTGTCACCCCACATTGCCCAGTGGCACCCAGTGTCACCCTGTGTCACCCAGTGGCACCCCATGGCACCCAGTGGCACCCCACAGCACCCCACAGCACCCAGTGGCACCCCGTGGTACCCAGTGGCACCCTGTGGCACCCAATAGCACCCAGTGGCACCCCACATCGCCCAGTGTCACCCAACATCACCCAGTGGCACTCCATGGCACCCAGTGTCACCCAGTGTCATCCCACAGCACCCGGTGGCACCCCACAGCACCCAATGGCACCCAGTGGCACCCAATGGCACCCAGTGACACCCAGTGGCACCCAGTGGCACCCAGTGGCACCCCACATTGCCCAGTGGCACCCCATGGCACCCAGTGGCACCCAGTGGCACCCAATGTCACCCAGTGGCACCCAACGTCACCTGGTGGCACCCCACAGCACCCAATGTCACCCAGTGTCACCCAATAGCACCCAGTGGCACCCCACATTGCCCAGTGGCACCCCATGTCACCCAGTGTGACCCCACATTGCCCAGTGGCACCCAATGTCACCCAATGGCACCCCAGGACATCCAGTGGCACCCAATGTCACCCAGTGTCACCCAATAGCACCCAGTGTCACTCCACAGCACCCAGTGTCACCCAACATCACCCAGTGGCATCCAATGGCACCCAGTGCCACCCCACAGCACCCAATGGCACCCAGTGTCACCCAATAGCACCCAGTGGCACCCCACATTGCCCAGTGGCACCCAATGTCACCCAGTGGGGCCCCATGTCACCCAGTGTCATCCCAGGGCACCCAGTGGCACCCCACAGCACCCGGTGGCTCCCCACATCACCCAGTGGCACCCAGTGGCACCCAACATCACCCAATGCCAGCCCATGGCACCCAGTGTCACCCCAGGGCACCCAGTGGCACCCAACATCGCCCAGTGTCACCCAACATCACCCAGTGGCACCCCAGGGCACCCAGTGTCACCCCACATTGCCCAGTGGCACCCAGTGTCACCCTGTGTCACCCAGTGGCACCCCATGGCACCCAGTGGCACCCCATAGCACCCAATGTCACCCAGTGCCACCCCATGTCACCCAGTGTGACCCCATGGCACCCAGTGGCACCCCACATTGCCCAGTGGCACCCAGTGTCACCCTGTGTCACCCAGTGGCACCCAATGGCACCCAGTGGCACCCCATAGCACCCAATGTCACCCAGTGCCACCCCATGTCACCCAGTGTGACCCCATGGCACCCAGTGGCACCCAGTGCCACCCCACATGGCCACCCACAACCCACAGCCAGGGTCCCCCTGAGGTGGGGGGGGGTCCCGGGGGGTCCCAGGGGGTCCTGAAGGGGGTCCCGGGGTGGGGGGTCCTGGGGGGGTCCTGGGAGGGTCCTGGTGGGTGTCCTGGGGTGGGGGGGTCCCGGGGGGTCCTGAAGGGGGTCCCGGGGTGGGGGGGCCCAAAGGGAGGGTCCCAGGGGGTCCTGGGGCAGGAACCTGGGGGGGTCTGGGGGCCATTTCCCAGAAGGGGGGTCCCGGGGGGGATGTCCCGTGGCGGGGGGGTCCCGGGGGGGTCCCAAGGAGGGTCCCAAGAGGGGGGAGGGGGCAGGAAGTGCCCAGAGGGGGTCCCATGGGGGTCCCGGGGCAGGAACCTGGGGGGTCTGGGGCCATTTCCCAGAAGGGGGGTCCCGGGGGGGTGTCCCGTGGCGGGGGTCCCGGGGGGGGGTCCCGGGGGGGGGTCTCACAGGCGCTGGACGCGGGCGAGGATCCCGCCCATGGCCCCCTGCAGCTCCGCCGCCGTCGCGACCCCCACCAGCGGCTGCCCCCGCGCCCGCAGCAGCTCCGCCACCCACTGGGGGGGGACACACACATAGGGGGGGGTGGCACCATCGGGACCCCCACACACACACTGACCCTCCCCCCACCCCATGGACCCCCCAGCACCCCCATAACCCCCCATGCCCCCCATATCCCCCCGACCCCATAACCCCCCAACCCCCCCACCCCCCTTTCCCCTCCCCATTCATTAACCCCCGGCCATTCCCTTCCCCCTCATTACCTAATTACCCAATTAATTACCCAATTAGTTACCCAATCAATTACCCAATTAATTACCTAATTACCCAACTATTTACCCAATTAATTACCAAATTAATTACCAAATTAATTACCCAATTAATTACACAATTACCCAATTAATTACACAATTAATTACCCCATTAATTAATTACCCAATTAATCAATTAATGACCCAATTAATGACCCAATTAATTACCCCATTAATTCCCCCATTAATTACCCAATTAATTACACAATTACCCCATTAATTCCCCCATTAATTACCCAATTAATCACCCAATTAATTAATTACCCAATTAATTACCCAATTACCCAATTAACGACCCAATTAACGACCCAATTAACGACCCAATTAATGACCCAATTAATGACCAAATTACCCAATTAATTACCCAATTAATGACCCAATTACCCAATTAATCACCCAATTAATTGCCCAATTACCCAATTAATGACCCAATTAATGACCCAATTAATGACCCAATTAATGACCCAATTAACGACCCAATTAATGCTCGGCGCTAATTGCCCCCCCCCGCACCCACCTGCCCCTGCCAGTCCCCGGTGCCCACCAGCACCACGCAGTCCGGCACGGCCCCCGCCGGCCCCAGCGCCCGGCTCAGCTGCTCCTGCCCCAAACCCCACGTCAGGGGGGGGGCCGGGACCCCCCCCAAAATACCCCCCCACCCCATAATACCCCCCAACCCCATAATAGCCCCCACCCCAATAATCCCCCCAGACCCCAAGAATTGCCACCCTAACCCAATAATTGCCCCCACAATACCCCCCATCCCAATAATTGCCCCCACAACACCCCCCCACCCCATAATACCCCCCAACCCCATAAGAGCCCCCCGCCCCAATAATCCCCCCAGACCCCAAGAATTGCCATCCTACCCCAAGAATTGCCCCCCACCCCAATAATTCCCCCATCCCAATAATTGCCCCCCAAACACCCCCCACCCCATAATTGCCCCCCACCCCATAATACCCCCCCAACCCCCCCACCCCAATAATCCCCCCAGACCCCCAAAATTGCCATCCTACCCCAATAATTGCCCCCCACCCCAATAATTCCCCCATTCCAATAATTGCCCCCCAAACACCCCCCACCCCATAATGCCACCCCATAATACCCCCCCAACCCCATAAGAGCCCCCCCACCTCAATAATCCCCCCAGACCCCAATAATTGCCCCCTCACCCCAATAACTCCCCCCCCACACCCCCTACCCCATAATGCCCCCCCACCCCCCTGCACCCCCCACCCCAATTTTTCCCCCCCCAGACCCCAATAATTGCCCCCCACCCCAATAACTGCCCCCCAACCCCATAATGCCCCCCCAGCCCCCAACACCCCCACCCCAATTTCCCCCCCAGACCCCAATAATTGCCCCCCACCCCAATAACTGCCCCCCACACCCCCCATTACCCCCCAACCCCCAATACCTGCCCCCCACCCTAATTGCCCCCCACCCTAATTGCCCCCCACCCTAATTGCCCCCCACCCTAATTGCCCCCCCCCCCATTAACTGCCCCCCCACCTGTATGCCCATGGCCGCCTCGCCGTCGGGGCCGGGGGCCGCTCCCGTAGGGGGTGCCCCTGCGCCCCCCCGCCCGCCCCCGTCTCTGGCCTGTGGGGAGGGAGGGGCTGGGACCCGGTGCCCCCCCCCAAAAAAAATAGGGGAGAGCCTGGAGGGGAACCCCCAGCCCCAAATGCCCCCCAGGGACCCCAAATGCCCCCTCCCAGACCCCACAAATCCCCCCAGGGACCCCCAAATGCCCCCCCCCCAATCCCCCCAACCCCCCCCATGGACCCCCAAAGGACCCCCCCAGACCCCCAAAACCCCCCTCGCCCCCCCAAGCCCCTAACCCCCCCCCAGGGACCCCCAAAGGCCCCCCAAATCCCCCCAGACCCCCCCAAAAGCCCCCCAGGGACCCCAAACCCCCCCGACCCCTCGAACCCCCTGGAACCCCCAAAGCCCCCCCAGACCCCCCAAATACCCCCCAATCCCCCCAACCCCCCCATGGACCCCAAAAGCCCCCCCCAGACCCCCCAACCCCCCCCCATGGACCCCAAAAGCCCCCCCAGACCCCCCAACCCCCCCCCATAGACCCCAAAAGCCCCCCCAATCCCCCCAACCCCCCCACGGGACCCCCAAAGCCCCCCCCCAGCCCCAGCACCCTTGGGTGCCCCCCACCTGGGTGACGCCGCCTCCCCCTTGCTGCCTTTCCGGGGGGGCCGCAGCTTCTCGGGGCCCCGGCTCCTCGGGGTCCCCCGGGGGTCCTGTACAAAGGGGGGGGCGGGGGGGCACCCCAAAAACGTGAGGGGGGGGTTCCGGGGGGTTGGGCACCCGTTGGGACCCCCCCGGGGTGGTTTTGGGATTTTTTTGGGGGGGGCGCTCACCAGCCCCTCGGGGTCCGGCCCCACGTCCTCGGGGGTCTGCGGGCACCCTTGGGTGCTGCCTCAGCCTGCGGGGGAGGGGCGTGCTCGGCACGTGTGCCCCCCCCCAGACCCCCCAGAACCCCCCCCCGGGGCCCCATAACCCCATGACCCCATAACCCCCCCCAGCACCCCCCAGACCCCCCCCGTGACCCCATAACTCCCCCAGTGCCCCCAAACCCCCCAGACCCCCCCGCGACCCCATACCCCCCAGCACCCCCATAACCCCCCATGACCCCATAACCCCCCGTGACCCCATAACCCCCCATGACCCCATAACCCCCCCAGCGCCCCCCACAACCCCCCAAGACCCCATAACCCCCCCATGACCCCATAACCCCCCCCCGTGACCCCATAACCCCCCATGACCCCATACCCCCCCATGACCCCATAACCCCCCAACCCCCCCCCGTGCCCCCCCCGCTGACCGTGGGGGTCCCCTCGCTGCCCATCTCCGTCTGCGAGGGTCCCTCGAAGAAGGGGCTGCGGGGGGGGGACACCGATGGCACCGGGGGGCACTGGGGGACATGGGGGGACACTGGGGAGGCACTGGGGGACATGGGGGGCACTGGGGGGTACTGGGGGAGGTGGGGGGCACTGGGGACACTGGGAGACATGGGGGGCACTGGGGGACATGGGGTGCACTGGGGGGGCACAGGGGGACATTGGGGGTCACTGGAGGTCACTGGGGGTCACTGGGGGTCACTGGGGGTCACTGGAGGTCACGGGGGGTCACTGGGGGTCATGAGGGGTCACTGGGGGTCACTGGAGGTCACTGGGGGTCACTGGGGGTCATGGGGGGTCACCGGGGGTCACAGGGGGTCACTGGAGGTCACTGGAGGTCACGGGGGTCACTGGGGGTCACGGGGGGTCACTGGGGGTCACCGGGGGGTCACTGGGGGGGTCACTGGGGGTCACGGGGGGTCACTGGAGGTCACTGGGGGTCACTGGAGGTCACGGGGGGGTCACTGGAGGTCACTGGGGGTCACTGGGGGTCACGGGGGGTCACTGGGGGGGGTCACTGGGGGTCACTGGAGGTCACTGGGGATCACGGGGGGTCACTGGAGGTCACTGGGGGTCACTGGAGGTCACTGGAGGTCATGGGGGGTCACTGGGGGTCACCGGAGGTCACTGACCGCAGCCGGGGCTTGGGCGCGCTGGGGCCGCCGTCGGGGCCGTCGGGGTCATCGGGGTCGAGGTCATCGGGGTCATCGGGGTCAGGGTTGGGGTCGTTGGGGTCATCGGGGTCGTTGGGGTCGGGGTCGGGGTCCCCGGGGATGCCGAGGGAGGCGCAGAGCAGGGCCAGGTCCTCGGCCAGGTCCTCGGCCACCGCCCGCATGCGGGAGCGAGACCCCAGCGCCTGCGGCACCAACGCCACCAATGCTGACCCCCCCGGGGACAACACCCCCGGGACCCCAGGACCCCCAGGACAACCCCCGGGACCCCCCCAGCCACCCCACGGGACCCCCAGCCACCCTATGGGACCCTTCAGCCACCCCAAGGGACCCAGTGACACCCCACGGGACCCAGGGACCCCCCCAGGACAACCCCACAGGACCCCCAGCCACCCTACGGGACCTGGTGACACCCCCGGCCACCCTATGGGACCCCCAGGGGACCCTGTGACACCCCAGGGCGCCCTATGGCACCCCCTGTCACCCCATAGCACCCTATGGCACCCTATAGCACCCTATGGCACCCAATGTCACCCTATGTCACCCCCCACTCCCCCCAGCCCCCATATCCCCCCCCAGGGGGCCACCCCTCAGATCCCACGGGTGCCCCCCCCCCCCATTTCCTCCCCCAGCACCCATGGGTGCCCCCCACCCCCATTTCCTCCCCCAGCACCCATGGGTGCCCCCCACCCCAATTTCCTCCCCCAGCACCCATGGGTGCCCCCACCCCAAATTTCCTCCCCAGCACCCATGGGTGCCCCCCAGCACCCATGGGTGCCCCCCACCCCAATTTCCTCCCCCAGCACCCATGGGTGCCCCCCCCAAATGTCCTCCCCAGCACCCATGGGTGCCCCCCCAGCACCCATGGGTGCCCCCACCCCAAATTTCCTCCCCCAGCACCCATGGGTGCCCCCCACCCCCAATTTCCTCCCCCAGCACCCATGGGTGCCCCCTACCTCCTCGGACACCCTGAAGCGCCGCAGCAGGGCCACGAATTTCTGCTTGATGTTGGGCTGCTGCGGGGGGGGGACACCGGGGGGGGTGGTCAGGGACACCGGGGGGGGGTCAGGGGACACTGGGGGGGGGGGACACATTTTGGGGGGGGGTCCCAGCGCCCTCACCCGCCCCCGGCGCCTTCCTCCGCGGCTTCTTGGCTTTGGGCAGCTCCTCTTCCTCATCGAAGAGGTCCTATGGGTGGGGGGGTGTGACGTCACGGGGGGTGGTGTGACGTCACGGGGGGTGGTGTGACGTCACGACCCCCTCCACCCCCACCCACCTGGGGGTGCCCGGCGTCGTCGCTGGCGTCCTGCTCGGAGGAGGAGCTCTCCTCTTCCTCCTCCTCCTCCTCCTCCTCCTCCGACACCTCCGCATCCGGGGAGCGGTCTGGGGGGGGTGGGGGGCACCCATGGGTGCTCCCCGCCCCCCCCCATCTTCCCTCCTCGTCGCTCTGTTTGTCCAAGGGTCGCTCTGTGCCCCCCCCCCGTGCTTCCTGCACCTATGGGTGCTGCCTGTAGCTACAGGTGTCCCCTTGCACCTATGGGTGCCCCCTTGCACCTATGGGTGCTCCCTAACACCCATGGGTGCTCCCTGTATCTGCAGGTTCCCCCTTGCACCTATGGGTGCTCCCTATATCTACAGGTTCCCCTTTGCACCTATGGGTGCCCCCCTGCACCTATGGGTGCTCCCTAACGCCCATGGGTGCTCCCTAACTCCCATGGGTGCTCCCTATATCTACAGGTTCCCCCTAGCACCTATGGGTGCCCCCCTGCACCTATGGGTGCTCCCAATAACTACAAGTGACCCCCTGCACCTATGGGTGCTCCCTAACGCCCATGGGTGCTCCCTATATCTACAGGTTCCCCCTTGCACCTATGGGTGCCCCCTTGCACCTATGGGTGCTCCCAATAACTACAAGTGACCCCCTGCACCTATGGGTGCTCCCTAACACCTATGGGTGCTCCCTATATCTACAGGTTCCCCCTTGCACCTATGGGTGCCCTCCTGCACCTATGGGTGCTCCCTAACACCTATGGGTGCTCCCTATATCTACAGGCTCCCCTTTGCACCTATGGGTGCCCCCTGTATCTACAAGTGCCCCCCTGCACCTAAGGGTGCCTCCTACACTTATGGGCGCTCCCTAGACCCATATAGGTGCTCCCTAAGACCTATGGGTGCTCCCTAACACCTATGGGTGCTCCCTAACACCTATGGGTGCTCCCTATACCTGCAGGTTCCCCCCTGCACCTATGGGTGCTCCCCACCCCCCATGGGTGCTCCCTACCCCTCCAGCCATCCCCCCACCACCCCCCACAACACCCCCCACCCACCAAGTATCCCCCTTGCCGCCCACGGGCGCCCCCTCCATGGATGCCACCCCACCCACGGCTGCCCCCCCCACCCATGGGTGCCCCCCCCCACCCATGGGTGCCCCCTCACCCGCCGTCTTGCCCTTGACCTCGCGCTCCACGGGCTGGCTGCAGAGCGCCCGCACCCGCACCTCGGCCACCGGCGCCGCCGCCTCCTCGGGCGCCCGCCGCAGCACCAGCACCCGCCCGGCCTCGCTGGGCTGCTGCAGCACCTAAGGGTGCGGGGGGGGGAGCGTGAGCACCCATGGGTGCTCCCCTTTTCCCCCAAATTTGTCTGTCTGTAGCACCCTGCGCAGCGCTTGCCTGTAGCGGGCTGCTGCAGCGCGTGGAGAGGGTGTGGGGCTGCCCCGCGACTGGCAGCCAGCACCCATGGGTGCCCCCCCGGCCTCAAGCCAGCACCCATGGGTGCCCCCCCGGCCTCGAGCCAGCACCCATGGGTGCCCCCCAGCCACCTCGTGTGTCTGAGGCAGCATCAGCACCATCCCCACGGGGCTGCTGCAGCACCCAGGAGGGCCCGTGACACTTATGGGTGCTCTGCAACCTGGCATCCGGCACCCATGGGTGCCCCATAACCTCAACCCAGCACCCATGGGTGCCCCCCACCCACCTCCAGCACCTAACACAGCTCCTCTCCCACCCCCACGGGGCTGCTGCAGCACCCGGGGGGGGTGTGGGTGGGGGGTCTATGACAACCCCGGGTTCCCCCGACCCCCAGCACCCATGGGTGCCCCCAGCACCCATGGGTGCCCCCCACCCACCTCCAGCACCTAACAAAGCACCAACACCACCCCCACGGGGCTGCTGCAGCACCCAGGGGGGTGCGTGGGTGGGGGGTCTATGACACCCCCGGGTGCCCCCCGCCCCCACCAGCACCCATGGGTGCCCTTAGCACCCATGGGTGCCCCCCACCCACCTCCAGCACCTAACACAGCTCCTCTCCCACCCCCACGGGGCTGCTGCAGCACCCGGAGGGGTTATGGGTGGGGGGTCTATGACACCCCCGGGTGCCCCCCGCCCCCCCCAAGCACCCAAGGGTGCCCCCAGCACCCATAGGTGCCCACCACCCACCTCCAGCACCTAACACAGCACCAACACCACCCCCACGGGGCTGCTGCAGCACCCGGGGGGGTGTGGGTGGGGGGTCTATGACACCCCTGGGTGGCCCCCACCCCCATCAGCACCCAAGGGTGCCCCCAGCACCCATGGGTGCCCCCCACCCACCTCGAGCACCTAACACAGCACCACCACCACCCCCACGGGGCTGCTGCAGCACCCGGGGGGGTATGGGTGGGGGGTCTATGACACCCCCGGGTGCCCCCGACCCCCCCAGCACCCATGGGTGCCCTTAGCACCCATGGGTGCCCCCCAACCCACCTTGAACACCTAACACAGCACCAACACCACCCCCATGGGGCTGCTGCAGCACCCGGGAGGGTGCATGGGTGGGGGGTCTATGACACCCCCGGGTGCCCCCCACCCCCACCAGCACCCAAGGGTGCCCCCAGCACCCAAGGGTGCCTGCCACCCACCTTGAGCACCTAACATAGCTCCTCTCCCACCCCCATGGGGCTGCTACAGCACCCGGGGGGTATGGGTGGGGGGTCTATGACACCCCCGGGTGCCCCCGCCCCCACCAGCACCCACGGGTGCCCCCCGCACCCATGGGTGCCCCCCACCCACCTCGAGCACCTAACACAGCTCCTCTCCCACCCCCATGGGGCTGCTGCTGCACCCGGGGGGGTATGGGTGGGGGGTCTATGGCACCCCTGGGTGCCCCCCACCCCCCCCAGCACCCAAGGGTGCCCCCAGCACCCATGGGTGCCCGCCACCCACCTCCAGCACCTAACACAGCTCCTCTCCCACCCCCATGGGGCTGCTACAGCACCCGGAGGGGATATGGGTGGGGGGTCTATGACACCCCTGGGTGCCCCCGCCCCCACCAGCACCCATGGGTGCCCCCAGCACCCCTGGGTGCCCCCCACCCACCTCGAGCACCTAACACAGCACCAGCACCACCCCCAGGGGGCTGCTGCAGCACCCGGGGGGGTGTGGGTGGGGGGTCTATGACACCTAAGGGTGCCCCCCGCCCCCACCAGCACCCAAGGGTGCCCCCAGCACCCATGGGTGCCCCCCACCCACCTCCAGCACCTAACACAGCACCAACACCACCCCCATGGGACTGCTGCAGCACCCGGGGGGGTATGGGTGGGGGGTCTATGACACCCCCGGGTGCCCCCCGCCCCCCCAGCACCCATGGGTGCCCCCCATCCACCTCGAACACCTAACACAGCGCCTCTCCCACCCCCATGGGGCTGCTGCAGCAGCCGGGGGGATATGGGTGGGGGGTCTATGACACCCCTGGGTGCCCCCCGCCCCCCCAGCACCCATGGGTGCCCCCCACCCACCTCGGCCATGTCGATGAGCCCCACGGCCAGCGTCTTGTAGCGCAGGAAGGCGCGGTGCTTGTAGCGCTTGGGGCGCTGCAGCAGCACCTGCAGCGTGGGGCCGCGCTTCAGGGAGTGGGGGTACTGGGGGGGGCACAAAAAGGGGGGGGCAAAAAGGGGGGTCAGTGGGGGGCACAGGGAGTGGGGGGCAAAATGGGGGGTCACAGGGAGTGGGGGTACTGGAGGGGGCACAAAAAGGGGGGAAAAATGGGGGAGTAAAAAGGGGGTCAAAAAGGAGGGGGCATAAAAAGGGGGGTCATTGGGGGGTCACAGGGAGTGGGGGGCAAAAAATGGGGGGGGGGCACAAAAAGGGGGGCAAAAAGGGGGGACAGTGGGGGGGCTTCAGGGGTGGGGGGCAAAAATGGGGGGTTCAGGGAGTGGGGGTATTGGAGGGGCACAAAAAAGGGGGGCAAAAAGGGGGGGCCACTGGGGGGGTCAGAGGGAGGCACCTGGGGGTCTTTGGGGGGGGGTCCCAAAGGGGTCCAGGGAATCCCAGGAGTGGTCCCAAAAAATCGGGGGGCCCAAAAGGATGGGGGTGGGGTCCCAAAAGGAAAAGGGGTTGGGGGTCCCGGGGAGGTCCCGGGGGTCCCACGGTGCCCCCCCCCCCCCAAACCTGCAGGGAGAAGGTGAGCTGCAGCTCGGCCTCGGCCGCGCCCCCGGCAGGGAAATCTCGCTGGAGCGCAGGATCCGCTTCGAGCCCTGGGGGGGAAAAAATTAGGGGGGCGTGAAGGGAGAGCCCCCCCTCCCCCCCCAACCCCCTTAACCTTAACATCCTCCCCCCACATTGAAGTGACCCCCAGAGTTTGAGACCCCCAAAAGGCTGTAGCCCCCCCCTCAATAAAATTGGGACCCCCCAACCCGCCCTGGTGCCCCCCCCCCCTTCCCCACCCCCTATAATAAAACCGTGCCCCCCCTAGTTACCCCCCCCCCAGGTACCCCCTCCAGGTGCCCCCCCGGTGTCCCCTCCCCCAAGTGCCCCCCTCGGTGTCCCCCCCCAATTACCCCCCCCCCCGGTCCTCCCCCCACCCCAGTGACCCCCTCCCAGGTGCCCCCCAAGTGACCCCCCCAATTACCCCCCTGGTCCTCCCCCCAGTTACCCCCCTCGGTCCCCCCCCCACCAAGTGACCCCCCCCCCCAGGTGTCGTCCCCCCAGTTACCCCCCCGGTCCCCCCCCCAGGTACCCTCCCCCAATGCCCCCACCAAGTGACCCCCCCCGGTGCCCCCCTAATTGACCCCCCCGGTGCCCCCCCAGTTACCCCCCTGGTCCTCCCCCCCAGTTACCCCCCCGGTGCCCCCCCCCCAATTGACCCCCCCCCGGTGCCCCCCCCCACCAAGTGACCCCCCCCCCAGTGACCCCCTCCCAGTGCCCCCCCCAAGTGACCCCCCCCAGTGACCCCCCCCGGTGCCCCCCACCAAGTGACCCCCCTCCGGTGCCCCCCGGTGCCCCCCCCCCGTGCCCCCCTGCCTGCAGGCGGACGGCGATGACGACCCGGGGGCGCTGCCCCCCAGCTCCTCGGCCCCCCCGCAGCAGGGCCAAACGCTGCAGGGTCAGGGTCAGCAGCCTGCGGGAACGGGGGGGGGTCGGTAACGGGGGTCACGGGGGTCACGGGGGGCACCGGGAAGGGGGCACCGGGAATGGGGGGTCCCGGTAACCGGGGGGGGGCATCGGTAAAGGGGGATCACGGGGGTCACGGGGGGCACCGGGAAGGGGGGCACCGGGAACCGGGGGTCACTGGGAATGGGGGTCCCGGTAACCGGGGGGGGGTCCCGGTAACGGGGGGGCACGGGGGGGGGTCACGGGGGTCACCGGGAATGGGGGGGCACCGGGGGGCACTGGGAATGGGGGGGGTCCCGGTAAAGGGGGTCCCGGTAACCGGGGGGGCACCGGGAATGGAGGAGGTCACGGGGGGTCACGGGGGGTCACGGGGGGTCACAGGGGGGTCACGGGGGGCACCGGGAATGGGGGGCACCGGGGGGGTCCCGGTAACCGAGGGGGTGGGAACGGGGTGGTCCCGGTGAGGGGGGGGCACCGGGAACGGGATGGGGAGGGGGGCAACACTGAGAGGCACCGGGGGCGGGGCCGGTACCGGGGGCGGGGCCAGTACCGGGGGGTCAAATCTGGTACCGGGGGGGTCAGATCCGGTACCGGGGGTCAGAACCGGATACCGGGGGGATTGGTTCCGGTCCCAGGAGGCTCGGTTCCGGTACCGGAGGGGTCAGTTCCGGAACCGGAAGTTCAGTTCCGGAACCGGAAGCTCAGATCCGGTACCGGGGGTCAGAACCGGATACCGGGGGGCTCGGTTCCGGTCCCGGAGGGGTCAAATCCGGTACCGGGGGCTCGGTTCCGGTACCGGAGAGGTCAGACCTGGTACCGGAAGTTCAGATCCGTTACCGGAAGCTCAGTTCCGGTACCGGGGGTCAGAACCGGATACCGGGGGGCTCGGTTCCGGTACCGGAGGGGTCAGTTCCGGAACCGGAAGCTCAGATCCGGTCCCGGGGGGCTCAGTTCCGGTGCCGGGGGTCCCGGTCCCGGTGTCGGTCCCGGTGCGGCACCCACCTGGGCACGCAGGCGGGGGAGCCTCTGTCCACCTCCCAGGCCCCGAACAGCGTCATCCGCACCGGGCGGCCGGCGGGGGGGGAGGCGGCGGCACCGGCACCGGGACCGGAACCGGAACCAGAACCGGCGCCGGAAGCGGAAGTGCCCGGAGGGGGCAGCGCCGGGGCAGCCCCCGGCCCGCGCCCCCCCCCCGCGCGCTCCGCTGCCGCCATCGCCGCCGGGCGCCAGGCCACGCCCCCCACCCCGAGGCCACGCCCCCATCCGAGGCCACGCCCCCGCCACTCGTTGGTCGAGCCGCGAGGTCTCGCCACGCCCCCTGCCTTGAGGACACGCCCCCTCCTCCGGCAGACCGCTGCTGGTGTGGTCGGGGTGGCCACGCCCACATCGCGCAGGCCACGCCCCCCGTGGGTGGGTCTGCGTTGGCCACGCCCCCTGCACGTGTGGCTGGATGCTCCCAGTGACACCAGTATGGGCAGCCCAGTGCTCCCAGTACATCCCAGTGCTCCCAGTCATGACAGGTGGCGACATGTCGTGACACGTGGTGACATGTTGCGACACACGGTGACGTCATGACATGTCGCGACACAGGGACACGCGGTGACGTTGTGCCATGTCGCGACACGCAGGGACGTCACATGTCGTGACATGTCGTGACAGGTGATGACATCGTGACATGTCATGACACACAGGGACACGCGATGGCGCCATGTCGTGACACGCGATGATGTCACAACATGTGATGATGTCGTGACATGTAACGTGTCGTGACACGCAGGGACACACGATGATGTCATGACATGTTGCGACGCACAGGGACATGTGGTGACGTGACGTCATGACACGCGATGATGTCATGACATGCGATGAAATCGTGACGTCGCGACATGTGGTGACATGTCGTGACACGTGATGACATCATGATGTCGTGACACGCCGGGACACGTGATGACGTCGTGACACGCGACGATGTCGTGCCATCTCGCGACACACGATGACACCGTGACATATCGCGACACGCGGGGACGTCCCCAGCTCTTTATTGGCCCCGTGGGGCGGAAGCAGGGGGGGGAGGGGCCGCGGGGGCCGCCGGGGGCGGGGGGCTCCGGGGTCACTTGGTGATGGTGTTCCTGGGGGGAGGGGAGGGGTCAGCGGGGACACGGCTCCCAGTGCTCCCAGTGCCCCTCCCAGTCCCCCCAGTACCCCTCCCACTGCTCCCAGTCCCCCCAGTTCCCCCTCCCAGTGCTCCCAGCACCCCCTCCCAGTGCCCCCAGCACCCCCTCCCAGTGCTCCCAGTGCCCCCAGTCCCCCTCCCAGTGCCCCCAGCACCCCCTCCCAGTGCTCCCAGTCCCCCCTCCCAGTGCTCCCAGTGCTCCCAGTGCCCCCATCACCCCCTCCCAGTGCTCCCAGTGCCCCCAGTTCCCCCAGTCCCCCCTCCCAGTGCTCCCAGTTCCCCCAGCATCCCCTCCCAGTGCCCCCAGCGCCCCCTCCCAGTGCTCCCAGTGCTCCCAGTCCTCCACTGTCGCGTTCCTGCTCCTCCCTCTGCGGCTCAGCACGATTTTGGGCGTAGTACCCCCTCCCAGTGCCCCCAGTTCCCCATCACAGTGCCCCCAGTCCCCCCTCCCAGTGCCCCCAGTGCTCCCAGTCCCCCCAGCATCCCCTCCCAGTGCCCCCAGCACCCCTCCCAGTGCTCCCAGTGCCCCCAGTGCCCCCTCCCAGTGCTCCCAGTCCCCACAAATGTCTTTCTCAGTGCCCCCAGTCCCCCTCCCAGTGCCCCCAGCACCCCTTCCCAGTGCTCCCAGTCCCCACAAATGCCCCTCCCAGTGCACCCAGTCCCTCCTCCCAGTGCTCCCAGTGCCCCCAGTGCCCCCTCCCAGTGCTCCCAGTCCCCCCAGTGACCCTCCCAGTGCTCCCAGTGCCCCCAGTCCCCACAAATGTCTTTCTCAGTGCCCTCATCACCCCCTCCCAGTGCTCCCAGTGCCCCTCCCAGTGCTCCCAGTGACCCCAGAAGCCCTTCCCAAGTTCTCCCTTCGCCCCCAGTCCCCACAAATGTCTTTCTCAGTGCCCCCAGCACCCCCTCCCAGTGCTCCCAGTGCCCCCAGTCCCTCCTCCCAGTGCTCCCAGTGCTCCCAGTGCCCCCAGTCCCCCCTCCCAGTGCTCCCAGTGCTCCCAGTCCCCCACTGACGCGTTCATGCTCTTCCCGCTGCCGCTCAGCACGATGTAGGGCGTCTTCTGCGCCCGCTGCTTCTCCTGCAGCAGGGCCACGGTGCCCAGGGGGGTGTCGCTGGAGCTCATCTTCTTCAGCAGCTGTGGGAACAGCACCCCAAGGCCTCAGCGCACCCAAAACGGCCCCAAATTGCCCCAAAAGAGACCCCGAGTGGAACAGACCCGAAATGGCCCCGAAATGGCCCCAAACGGCCCCAAAATAGACCCCAAATGGCCCCATAATGGCCCTGAAATGGCCCCAAACGGCCCCATAATGGCCCCCAAAAGGGCCCCCCAAACCCCAAAAGGGCCCCCCCAGGCCCCAAAAGGCCCCCCCAGACCCCAAAAGACCCCCCCAGACCCCAAAAGGGCCCCCCCGCACCCCAAAAGGGCCCCCCAGGAACCCCAAAAGGGCCCCCAGGAACCCCAAAAGTCCCCCCGCCCCCAAAAGGGCCCCCCACAGCCCCTAAAAAGGCCCCCGTACCCCTAAAGGGGTCCCCCAAGAACCCCAAAGGCCCCCAAACACCCCAAAAGGGCCCCCCAGACCCCAAAAGGCCCCCCAAGACCCCAAAAGGGCCCCCTGCACCCCAAAAGGGGTCCACAACCCCCAAAAGGGCCTCCCCGCACCCCTAAAAGGCCCCCAAACACCCCCAAAATGCCCCCCAGACCCCAAAAGGGCCCCCCAGACCCCAAAGGGCCACCCCAGACCCCAAAAAGGCCCCCCATTCCCCAAAATGCCCCCCCAGACCCCAAAAGAGGCCCCCCACACCCCAAAGGCCCCCAAACACCCCTAAAAGGCCCCCAAACACCGCCAAAATGCCCCCCAGACCCCAAAAGGGCCCCCGTGCCCCCCAAAAAGGCCCCCAAACACCCCCAAAATGCCCCCCAGACCCCAAAAGGCCCCCCCAGACCCCAAAAAGCCCCCCCCCCAAAAAAAGCCCCCCTGACCGCCTCCTCGTCCAGCTTCTTCATGCGCCGCTCCGTCTTCATCTTCCCCGAGCCCTTCCCGTGGAAGCGGTGAGACAGCTGCCGGAACGCCTGGGGGGCACGGGGGTCAGGGGGTCAGGGGGTCATGGGGGCGTGGGGAAATGGGGGCATGGGGGGTCATGGGGGGTCATGGGGGGCGTGGGGGGTCATGGGGGGGTTATGGGGGGCATGGGGGCATGGAGGGGAATGGGGGGAAAGGGGAGGTCATGGGGGGCATGGGGGGTCATGAGGGGGTAATGGGGGTCATGGGGGGCGTGGGGGGCATGGGGGGGCATAGGGGGTCATGGGGGGAATGGGGGTTATGGGGGGGTTATGGGGGGAAAGGGGGAATGGGGGGCATGGGGGGTAATGGGGGGCATGGGGGGAAAGGGGGTTATGGGGGTTATGGGGGTTATGGGGGGAATGGGGGGCATGGGGGGTAATGGGGGTCATGGGGGGAATGGGGGAGGCGTGGGGGGCATGGGGGTCATGGGGGGCATGGGGGTCATGGGGGTCATGGGGGCGTGGGGGGCATGGGGGGCATGGGGACCCCCCCCAATTTAGGACCCCCGTGGGGCATGGGGGGGTAATGGGGGCGCATGGTGGACCCCCCCCAATTTAGGACCCCCCAAACTGCTCTCTGCACCCCCACAAACCCCCCTTCCCCTAAAACAACCCCAAAACCCTGCTCCACCTCCCCAAATCCCCCCAAACCCCCCGTACCCCCCAAACCCCCCCGTACCCCCTCCCCGTGCCCCCCGTGCCCCCCGGTACCTCCTTGGGGGTGAGTTTCCTGCCGGTCTCGTCCACGTACTCAATCCCAAACCCCCTGTACCCCCCGTACCCCCCCAAAACCCCCCGTACCCCCCCCCAAACCCCTTCTATGCCCCCCCAGGACCCCCCTCCAATTTAGGCCCCCCCCAGCCCCCAAATTTCCCCTAAAACCCCCCCAAACCCCCTCCACCTCCCCAAATCCCCCCATATCCCCCCAAACCCCCTTTATATCCCCCCAAATCCCCCCAAACCCCCCAAATCCCCCCAACCCCCCGTACCCCCTCCCCGTGCCCCCCGTGCCCCCCCCCGGTACCTCCTTGGGGGTGAGCTTCCTGCCGGTCTCGTCCACGTACTCAATCCCAAACCCCCTGTACCCCCCATATCCCCCCCAAACCCCCCGTACCCCCCATAACCCCCCCAAACCCCTTCTATACCCCCCCCCGGACCCCCCCCATAATTTAGGCCCCCCAGCCCCCAAATTTCCCCTAAAACCCCCCCAAACCCCCCTCCACCTCCCCAAATCCCCCTAATCCCCTCTATACCCCCCAAATCCTCTCTGTATCCCCCCGTACCCCCCAACCCCCCGTACCCCCTCCCCGTGCCCCCCCCCCGTGCCCCCCCCCGTGCCCCCCCCTCCCCGGTACCTCCTTGGGGGTGAGTTTCCTGCCGGTCTCATCCACGTACTCAATCCCAAACCCCCCATATCCCCCCCAAACCGCCCCATAACCCCCCCAGACCCCCCCATAACCCCCCCAAACCCCTTCTATGCCCCCCCGGACCCCCCATAATTTAGGCCCCCCCCAGCCCCCAAATTTCCCCTAAAACCCCCCCCAAACCCCCTCCACCTCCCCAAATCCCCCCATACTTCCCCCAAATCCCCCCAAACCCCCTGAAATCCCCCCAAACCCACCCGTACCCCCCAACCCCCCCCGTACCCCCTCCCCGTGCCCCCCGTGCCCCCCCCGGTACCTCCTTGGGGGTGAGTTTCCTGCCGGTCTCGTCCACGTACTCGATCTTGACGTCGGGCCGGTAGCCTTCCTTCTCGCGGAAGTCCTGGGTGAAGCCGCGGAACTCCTCGCGCCGGCTGTACTTGTCCTCGATCGCCCTGGGGGGGCACGGGGGGCGTCAGGGGGTTAGGGGGTTATAAAGTGGGGGGGCTCAGGGGGTCGGGGGGTGTGGGGAGGGGGTGGGGGGTGTGGAGGGGGTGGGGGGTGTGCAAAGGGGATGGGGATGTAGGGATGGGGGAGGATGGGGGGTATCAATGGGGTGGGGGGGTTGGGGGGGGTATCAATGGGGTGGGGGGGGCACCGGGGGGTGTCAGGGGGGTTATGGGGTGGGGGGTCTCAGGGGGCATGGGGGGTGAGGGGAGGGGGTGGGGGGTGTGGGGGGTGCAAAGGGGATGGGGATGCATTGGGGGGATGGGAAGGGGGGATGGGGGGGATGGGGGGTATCAATGGGGTGGGGGGGCACGGGAAGGGTGTTGGGGGGTTATGGGGTGGGGGGTGTTAGGGGGTCGGGGGGCGAGGGTGGGTGTGGAGTGAGGGGGGGCATGGGGGGCGTGCCAAGGGGATTGGGATGGATTGGGGGATGCTGGGGGGGCTGGGGGCATCAAGGGGGTGGGGGGCACGGGGGGCACAAAGGGGGTGGGGAGGGCACGGGGGGCGTCGGGGGGCATTGGGGGGTTTTGAGGTGGGGGGCACCGGGGGGTGAGGGGGGGCACAAGGGGACATGGGGGGCACAGGGGGATGTGTGGGGTCATGGGGGGACACAGGGGGCTTGGGGGGTCCCAGGGGGCTGGGGGGTCCTGGGGGGTCGGGGGTCCGGGGGGATTTGGGGGGGTCGGGGGATTTGGGGGGTCGGGGGCGCACATCTTGTCCTCGATGCAGTAGACGGCCGAGGGCAGGGACTTGTTGGGGGCTTTGACCCGCGCCACCTTCTGCACCGTGGTCTCCAGCAGCCCTGGGGGGGGGGTAACGGGGTCAAGGGGGGGGGCACCGAGACCCCAAAACCCCCAAATGCACCCCCCCGACCCCAAATCATCCCAAATCGCCCCAATTGGGACCCCAAATGCCTTCCCGGGGACCCCAAAACCCCCCAAATTGCCCCAATTGGGACCATAAATACCCCCCCCAGACCCTAAATCCCCCCAATTTCCCCCAATAGGGACCCCAAATCCCCCTAATGGGGACCCCAAACCCTCCCCCAAGGACCCCAAATCCCCCCCCAGACCCCAAAACCCCCCAAGTCCCCCCAATAGAGACCCCAAATCCCTCCCATTGACCCCAAATCCCCCAATTTCCCCCAATGGGGACCCCAACCAACTGGGGACCCCAAATCCCCCCGTACAGACCCCCAAAACTCCCCAAATCCCCCAAATAGGGCCCCCAAATCCCTCCCAGGGCCCCCTAGTCCTCCCCTAGGGCCCCCAAATCCCCCTAATTTCCTCCAATGGGGACCCGAAATCCCTCCCAGGACCCCAACTCCCCCCAGGGACCCCAAGTCCCCCCAGGGACCCCCATAACCCCCAAAATCCCCCTAATTTCCCCCAGATGGGACCCAATACACTCCCTGGGACCCCAAATCCCCCCAGGGACCCCAAATCCCCCCAAGGCCCCCCAAAACCCCCCAAATCCCCCTAATTTCCCCCAATGGGGACCCCAAATCCCCCTACCAGGACCCCAAACCCCCGGGGACCCGAAATCCCTCCCAGGGACCCCAAATCCCCCCAGTTTCCCCCAATGGGGACCCCAAATCCCTCCCAGAGACCCCAAATCTCCTGAATTTCCCCCAATGGGGACCCCAAACCCTCCCCCCAGGACCCCCAATCCCCCAGGGCCCCCAAATCCCCCCAAGGCCCCCAAAACCCCCTAATTTCCCCCAATGGGGACCCCAAATCCCCCCATTTAGGACCCCAAATTCCCTGGGGACCCCAAATCCCCCCCTAGGGCCACCCAAAACCCCTCAAATCCCCCCAATAGGGACCCAAAT
This sequence comes from Aythya baeri, assembly GCA_026413565.1. Taxonomy (NCBI): domain Eukaryota; kingdom Metazoa; phylum Chordata; class Aves; order Anseriformes; family Anatidae; genus Aythya; species Aythya baeri. The sequence goes on along the minus strand of JAKRSJ010000104.1, from coordinate 101,302 downwards.
CCCTCCCAGAGACCCCAAATCTCCTGAATTTCCCCCAATGGGGACCCCAAACCCTCCCCCAAGGACCCCAAATCCCCCCAGGGCCCCCAAATCCCCCCCAAGGCCCCCCAAAACCCCCCTAATTTCCCCCAATGGGGACCCCAAATCCCCCCATTTAGGACCCCAAATTCCCTGGGGACCCCAAATCCCCCCCTAGGGCCACCCAAAACCCCCAAATCCCCCCAATAGGGCCCCCAAATCCCTCCCAGAGACCCCAAATCTCCTGAATTTCCCCAAATGGGGACCCCAAACCCTCCCCAAGGACCCCAAATCCCCCCAGGGACCCCAAAAACCCCCAAACACCCCCAGTTTCCCCCAAGAGAGACCCCAAATCCCCGCTACCAGGACCCCAAATTCCCTGGGGACCCCAAATCCCCCCCTAGGGCCACCCAAAACCCCTCAAATCCCCCCAATAGGGACCCAAAATCCCTCCCAGAGACCCCAAATCTCCTGAATTTCCCCCAATGGGGACCCCAAACCCTCCCCAAAGGACCCCAATTCCCCCCAGGTACCCAAAACCCCCCCAAGGACCCCAAAACCCCCCAAATCCCCCCAATAGGGCCCCCAAATCCTCCCCTAGGGCCCCCAAATCCCCCTAATTTCCCCCAATGGGGACCCCAAACCCTCCCCCAAGGACCCCAAACCCTCCCCCAAAGACCCCAAATCCCCCAGGGACCCCAAATCCCCCCAAGGACCCCAAAACCCCCAAATCCCCCCCAAAACCCCCCACCCTTATTCTGGCAGAGCAGCAGCGCGGCGGCCAGCCCCCGGTTGACGATGGGCTCCTCGTCCAGGATGGTGGTGGACGACGCCGAAAACTGGGGCGAAAAACGGCGAAATTGGGCAAAATGCCGCATGGGACCGACCCCCTGGTGTTTTAGGGACCCCCCCGCACCGCCCCAGACCCCAAGAGCCCCCCCAAAGCTGCCGGATGTGCCCCCAAAAGCCCCCGTTTGGGGGCCTTTTTTTGTGGGGTGCCGGTCACATTTTGGGGTGCCCCCCTGGTTTTGGGGGTTCCCCCATTTTTGGGGTGTTTTTGGGGGGAGTTCCCCTGTTTTGGGGTGTTTTGGGGTGTTTTGGGGTGTTTTGGGGTTCTCCTCCACATTTTTGGGGTGGTTTTGGGGTGCCCCAATGTTTTGGGGGTGTTTTAGGGTTCCCCTATTTTTGGGGTGGTTTTTGGGGTTCCCAATTTTGCGGGTGGTTTTGGGGGTGCCCCCATTTTTGGGGTGGTTTAGGGGTGTTTCAGGGTTCCACCCAGCTTTGGGGTGACCCCAGTTTTGGGGGTGTTTTGGGGTTCCCTCGTTTTTGGGGTTCCCCCATTTTTAGGGTGGTTTTAGGGAGTTTTGGGGTGATTTTAGTGTGTTTTGGAGTGGTTTTGGGGTGTTGCAGGGTGATTTTGGGGTGTTTCGGGGTAGTTTTAGGGTATTTTGGGGTGATTTTAGCGTGTTTTGGAGTGGTTTAGGTGTGTTTCGGGGTGATTTTGGGTGATTTTAGTGTGTTTTGGAGTGGTTTTGGGGTGTTACAGGGTGATTTTGGGGTGATTTGGGGTGGTTTTGGTTGATCTTGGGGTGTTTCGGGGTATTTCAGGGTGTTTCGGGGTGATTTTGGGGTAGTTTTAGTGTGTTTTGGAGTGTTTTTGGGGTGTTTCGGTGTGGTTTTGGGTGATTTTGTTTTTTTTAGGGGTGGTTTTGGGGTGGTTTCGGGGTAGTTTTAGGGTGCTTTGGGGTGATTTTAGTGTGTTTTGGAGTGGTTTTGGGGTGTTGCAGGGTGATTTTGGTTTCTTTGGGGGTGTTTCGGGGTGATTTTGAGGTGTTTCGGGGTGATTTTGGGGTGCTTTGGAGGGCTTTTGAGGTGTTGCAGGGTGATTTTGGAGTGGTTTTGTGTATTTTGGGTGTGTTTCGGGGTGGTTTTGGGTTTCTTGGGGGTGATTTTGGGGTGTTTTGGGGTGTTTTTGGGGTGTTCCGGGGTGATTTTGGGGTGTTTCGGGGTGATTTTACTGTGTTTCGGTGTGGTTTTGGGTGATTTTGGGGTGTTTCAGTGTGGTTTCGGGGTGTTTTTGGGTGATTTTGGGGTGGTTTTGGGTGATTTTGGGGTGGTTTTGGGTGATTTTGGGGTATTTCGGTGTGGTTTCGGGGTGTTTTTGGGTGATTTTGGGGTGTTTCGGTGTGGTTTCGGGGTGTTTTTGGGTGATTTTGGGGTGTTTCGGTGTGGTTTCGGGGTGGTTTTGGGTGATTTTGGGGTGTTTCGGTGTGGTTTCGAGGTGTTTTGGAGTGGTTTTGGGGTGGTTTTGGGGTGTTTCGGTGTGGTTTCGGGGTGTTTTTGGGTGATTTTGGGGTGTTTCGGTGTGGTTTCGGGGTGTTTTTGGGTGATTTTGGGGTGGTTTTGGGTGATTTTGGGGTGTTTCGGTGTGGTTTCGGGGTGTTTTGGGGTGGTTTTGGATGATTTTGGGGTGTTTCGGTGTGGTTTCGGGGTGTTTTGGGGTGATTTTGGGGTGCTTTTGGATGATTTTGGGGTGTTTCGGTGTGGTTTTGGGGTGGTTTTGGGTGATTTTGGGGTGGTTTTGGGTGATTTTGGGGTGTTTCGGTGTGGTTTCGGGGTGTTTTTGGGTGGTTTTGGATGATTTTGGGGTGTTTCGGTGTGGTTTTGGGGTGTTTTGGGGTGATTTTGGGGTGTTTCGGTGTGGTTTCGAGGTGTTTTGGGGTGATTTCGGGTGATTTTGGGGTTTTTTTTAGCCTCACGTCCTGGTGCTGCCGCTCCTCGGCCAGGTTGACGCAGCTCCAGCCCACGTTCTCCTCCCCCTCCGAGTCGGGGGCCCCGGGGGGCGCCGGGCGCTCGTCGCGCTCAAAGTCCTGGGGGGGTGGGCGGGGGTGAGGGGCGTGGGGACCCCCCCCCTGCCCCAAACCCCCTCCCTTTTACCCCAAACCCCTCCAACCACCCCCAGCCCTCCTTATTTGCCCCCACCCCCTCCTTTTGCCCCCAAACCTCCCCTGTTGGCCCCCAAACCCCCTCCACCGGCCCCCAGCCCTGATTTATTTGCCCCAAAACCCCCTCCATTTGCCCCAAACCCCTTCCCTTTTGCCCCCAGACCCCATTTAACTGCCCCAAGCTTCATTTAACTGCCCCCAGCCCCCATTTATCCCCCAGACCCCATATAACTGCCCCCAGCCCCATTTCAGCACCCGCCCACCCCATTTATCCCCCAGCCCCCATATAACTGCCCCCAGCCCCCACTTATCCCCCCAGACCCTGTTTATGTGCCCCCAGCCCCCATTTATCCCCCCTAGCCCCCATTTAACTGCCCCCATGCCCCATTTATCCCCCCCAGCCCCATATAAGTGCCCCCAGCCCCATATAAGTGCCCCCAGCCCCCATTTATCCCCCAGACCCTGTTTATGTGCCCCCAGCCCCCATTTATCCCCCCTAGCCCCCATATAACTGCCCCCAGCCCCCATTTATCCCCCCAGACCCTGTTTATGTGCCCCCAGCCCCCATTTATCCCCCCTAGTCCCCATATAACTGCCCCCAGCCCCCATTTATCCCCCCCAGCCCCATATAAGTGCCCCCAACTCCCATTTAAGAGCCCCGGGCCCCCATATAAGTGCCCCCGACCCCCATATAAGTGCCCCCAGCCCCCATTTAACTGCTCCCAGCCCCCATTTTTCCCCCAAGAGACCCCATATAACCGCCCCCACCCCCCTTTAAGGGCCCCCGAGCCCCATTTATCCCCCCAGACCCTGTTTATGTGCCCCCAGCCCCCATTTATCCCCCCAGAGACCCCATATAACTGCCCCCAGCCCATTTATCCCCCCCCAGGGACCCCATATAAGTGCCCCCTACTCCCATTTAAGAGCCCCCGGCCCCCATATAACTGCCCCCAGCCCCATTAAGGACACCCCCAGCCCCCATTTATCCCCCCTAGCCCCCATATAACTGCCCCCAGCCCCCATTCATCCCCCCAGACCCTGTTTATGTGCCCCCAGCCCCCATTTATCCCCCCCAGCCCCATATAACTGCCCCCTACTCCCATTTAACTGCCCCCATGTCCCATTTATCCCCCCAGGCCCCATTTATCCCCCCAGCCGCCATTTATCCCCCCTAGCCCCCATATAACTACCCCCAGCCCCCATTTATCCCCCCAGCCCCATATAAGTGCCCCCTACTCCCATTTAAGAGCCCCCAGCCCCCATATAACTGCCCCCAGCCCCATTTTTCCCCCCCAGCCCCATTTATCCCCCCCCCTCACCATCAGCTCCTCCTGCTCCTCGCGGTTCCCCGCCAGCCCGTAGGTGGGGATCTCCCCCAGGGTCCTGCAGAACTCGGAGGTGGCGTTGAAGACGATGGCCCCGCTCCGGGGGTCCTGCCCGGGACCCCCCCCCGCTGCCGCCGCCGCCGTCGTCCCCCCCCCTCCTCGCCGCTGCACCAGCTCCAGCACCTTTTTTGGGGAGGAAATGAGAGATTTTAAAAGGTCCCAATTGGAGGGATTTGGGGTCTCCGGGAAGGATTTGGGGTCCCCACTGGGGGATTTGGGGTCCCATTTGGGGGAAATTAGGGCCATTTGGGGTGTCTGGGAGGGATTTGGGGTCCCTATTGGGGGCCCTAGGGGAGGATTTGGGGTCCCTGGGGAATTTGGGGTCCTTGGGGGAGGGTTTGGGGTCCCTGGGAGGGATTTTGGGTCCCCACTGGGGGATTTCGGGTCCCATTTGGGGGAAATTAGGGCGATTTGGGGTGTCTGGGAGGGATTTGGGGGCCCTATTGGGTAACTGGGGGGGTTTTGAGAGGTCTTGTGGGGGGATTTGGGGTCCCCGGGGGGATTTGGGGTCCCCACTGGGGGAAACTGGGGGGATTTGGGGTCTCTGGGAGGGATTTGGGGTCCCATTTGGGGGAAATTGGGGCGATTTGTGGTCCCTGGGAGGGATTTGGGGTCCCTGAGAGGGATTTCAGGTCCCATTTGGGTGAAATTAGGGCAATTTAGGGTCCCTGGGAAGGATTTCGTGTCCCATTTGCGGGAAATTACGGCGATTTGTGGCCTCTGGGAGGGATTTGGTGGGTTTTGGGTGGCCCTAAGGGGGGATTTGGGGTCGGGGGGGGGGTAATTAAACGGTGGGCCCCCCCGGGGGGCACTCACGGGGTCTCCGGAGGCCTCGCGGAGCTGCTGGAGCTGGCGCAGGCGGCGGCCGCGCTCCAGTTGCTGCTGCAGCTCCTGCTCGGCCTCGTCCTCCTCCAGCCGGGGGGGGGAACCCGGGGGGGCCGCGTCCTCTGTGGGGGGGAGAAAAAAGGGAAAAAAAGGAAAAAAAAAAAAAAGGAAAAATAGAAAAATCAGGGAATTTAGGGGAGGGGAGGGGGAGATGTGCAGGGGGAGGGATGGGTTGGGGGGGTCTGGGGTGCCCCCCCCCCCGTGTCATCTCCCCCCCCAGTGGTGTTCCCAAATATTCAGGAGCTCTGTGTGCCCCCCCCCAGCCCCTTCTGTTTGCCCCAAATCCTTATTATTTGTCCCCAAAAGCCCCCTCCATCTGGCCCCAACCCTAATTACCCCAAAAGCCCCCAGCCCTAATTAACCCCCAAAGCCCCCAGCCCTAATTAACCCCAAAAGCCCCCCAACTGCCCCCAGCCCTCATTATTTACCCCAAGCCCCCCTAAAAATCCCCCAAATCCCCCCAACCCTAATTACCCCAACCCTAATTACCCCCAAACCCCCCCCTTTTCCCCCCAGCCCTCATTATTTACCCCAATCCCCCCCAAAATCCCCTAAAATCCCCCCAAATCCCCCCCCCCACTCACCATCACTGCTGATGTCCATGCTCTCCACCCGGGTGTCATCGGAGGGCAGGGGGGACCCGGGGGGGGCCACCCCGGTCCCGGGGGGGTCCCCGGACGGGGGGGGGGCGCCATCTGCGCCCCCCCCCGCCTCCCCCTTCTCCTCCTCCTCCTGCACCCGACGGCCCCGACCCCGTGATCTGGGGGCGCAAATGGGGGGGGGGGGGGGGCCCCAATTATTGAGGTTATAAAGGGAAAAAGGGGCAGCGGGAGGGTGCCCCCCCCGCCGTAGCACCCATGGGTGCCCCCCCAGCACCCACCTGGAGCCGAAATCGCCCTGGGTGTCGCCGGGGGCCAGGGGGAGGAGGTCGTCTGCCCGCAGCCGCTCGCGGCGACGCAGCCGGCGCACCCGGCGCCGCGGCCGGCGGAAGCCCTCGCACTGCCGGGGGGGGACAAATTTGGGTGTTTTCCACCCAAAAATAGGGGTTCTCAACAAGATAGAAGTTAATCGGACCCAAAAAGAGCTCCCCGGAGGAGCCTGAGGGGAAAGTTACCCCAAACTGCCCCAAATCCGCCCAAAACTGCCCCAAATCCGCCCAAAACTGCCCCAAATCTGCCCAAAACTGCCCCAAATCTGCCCCAAAGCTGCCTAAAATAACCCCAAACTGCCCCAAATCCACCCAAAACTGCCCCAAAGCTGCCTAAGATTACACCAAACTGCCCCAAATCCACCCAAAACTGCCCCAAAGCTGCCTAAAATTACCCCAAATCCACCCAAAACTGCCCCAAAGCTGCCTAAGATTACACCAAACTGCCCCAAATCCACGCAAAACTGCCCCAAAGCTTCCTAAAATTACCCAAAACTGCCCCAAAACTGTCTACAATTACCCCAAACTGCACCAAATCCACCCAAAAATGCACCAAATCCACCCCAAACTGCCCCAAAGCTGCCTAAAGTTACCCCAAACTGCCGGCGCACCCGGCGCCGCGGCCGGCGGAAGCCCTCGCACTGCCGGGGGGGGACAAATTTGGGTGTTTTCCGCCCAAAAATAGGGGTTCTCAACAAGATAGAAGTTAATCGGACCCAAAAAGAGCCCCCAAAGTGGTCTGAGGGGAAAATTACCCCAAACTGCCCCAAATCCGCCCAAAACTGCCCCAAATCCGCCCAAAAGTGCCCCAAATCCGCCCAAAACTGCCCCAAATCCGCCCAAAACTGCCTAAAATAACCCCAAACTGCCCCAAAGCCACCCAAAAATGCACCAAATCCACCCAAAACTGCCCCAAACTGCCCCAAATTGCCCCAAATCCACCCCCAACTGTCCCAAACTACCCCAAACCGCCGCAAATCCACCCAAAACTGTTCCAAACTATCCCACACCCACCCCAAATCCCCAAACTGACCCAAAATCGCCCCCAAACCCCCCCAAACCTACCTCAAACTGACCCCCAATCCCCAAAACTGACCCCAAACTGACCCCAAACCCACCCCAAACCGACCCCAAATTCTCCAAACTGACCCCAAACTCCCCCAAACCCACCCCAACCCCTCCAAACTCCCCCAAATCCCCCCAAACCCACCCCAAACCCACCCCATTCTGACCCTAACTCCCCCAAACCCACCCCAACTTACCCCAAATCCCCAAACCGACCCCAAACCCCCCAAACCCACCCCAAACCCCCAAACCCCCAAAACCCAACCCACACCCCCCAAACCCACCCCAAACCAACCAAAACCACCCCAAACCCCCCAAACCAACCCCAAACCGACCCCAAATCCCCCAAACCCCCCAAAACCCCCCAAACCCACCTCTTGTGGGGTCAGGTACTCGGGCGCCAGGCGCAGGGGGGGCAGCTCCAGGCTCTGGGGTTCGGGGCCGGGGGGGCGGGGGGCGGCCCCCCCGTCCTTGTCACCCCCCGGCGCCGTCCCCATGGCCCCCAGGCGGAAGCTGGGGCGCGGCGCGGGGCCCAGCACCTCCTCGTATTTGGGGAGCACCACGCGCTCCTTGGGGCCCTGCGGGGCGGTTATGGGGTCAGGGGGGTTATAGGGGCAGGGGTTATGGGGTCAGGGGGGTTATAGGGTCAGGGGTTATGGGGTCAGGGAGGTTATAGGGTCAGGCGTTATAATGGATGGGGATTATGGGGTCAGGAAGGATTATAGGGTCAGGGAGTTAAAGGAATGGGGGTTATGGGGTCAGGGCGGTTATAGGGTCAGGGGGGTTATGGGGTCAGGGGTTATGGGGTCAGGGGGGTTATAGGGTCAGGGGTTATGGGGTCAGGGGGGTTATAGGGTCAGGAGTTATGGGGTCAGGGAGGTTATAGGGTCAGGGGGGTTATAGGGTCAGGGGTTATGGGGTCAGGGGGGTTATAGGGTCAGGAGTTATGGGGTCAGGGAGGTTATAGGGTCAGGGGTTATGGGGTCAGGGGGGTTATAGGGTCAGGGGTTATGGGGTCAGGGGGGTGATAGGGTCAGGGATGTTATAAGGATGATGGGGTTATAGAGTCAGGAAGGTTATAGGGTCAGGGGTTATGGGGTCAGGGGGGTTATAGGGTCAGGTGTTATGGGGTCAGGGGGGTTATAGGGTCAGGGATGTTATAAGGATGATGGGGTTATAGAGTCAGGAAGGTTATAGGGTCAGGGGGGTTATAGGGTGGGGGTCATAGGGATGAGACGGGTTATAGGGTCAAGGGGGTTATGGGGTCAGAAGTTATAAGGTATGGGGGTTATGGGGTCAGAGGTTATAAGGGATGGGGGTTAAGGGGACAGGCGTTATAAGGGATGGGGGTTATGGGGTCAAAGGTTATAAGGGTTGGGGGTTATGGGGTCTGGGGGTTCTAGGGTCTGGGGTTTATCGGGAGGGGGTGGTTATGGAGTCAGGTGGTTATAGGGTCAGGCGTTATGGGGATGGGGGGCTTATAGGGATGGCGGGGTTATATGGACAAGGGGTTTATAGGGATGAGGGTTATGGGGTCGGGGGGTTTATAGGGATGGGGGTTACGGGGTCGGGGGGTTTATAGGGATGGGGGTTATGGGGTGGGGGCCCGGCCGCACCTGCAGCGCGTTGGCGGGGTCCTCGTCCTCGTAGGGGACGTAGTCCGGCTTGGCGCGGCGCCGCTCCACGTTCTCGGCCGCCTTCTCGGCGTCCACCAGCCCCACGTCCACCAGGACGTCCTCCGCCTCCTCCAGCACCCCTGGGGACGGGGACGGGGACAGGGGGGGTCAGGGGACGGGGACACGGATGGGGGGGCGTCAGGGGACAGGGGGGGAGGACGTGGTATGGGGGCGCACAAAGTGGCGGTCAGGAGTACCCCAAAATGGTGGGGAAGGGGGCACAAAATGGCGGTTGGGGTCCCAATATGGTGGGCATGAGGGGAAGGGGGCACAAAATGGTGGTTGGGGTCCCAACATGGAGGGCATGGGGGAGAAGGGGGCACAAAATGCCCTGAGGGGTGTCCCAGTGTGGTGGCCGTGAGGGGACGGGGGCACAAAATGGTGGCTGGGGGGACAGTGACAAAAATTGGGGTCCCCCAAGGAAGGGGACAGTCACAAAATGGCGGCTGAGGCACCCCAACATGGTGGCCATAGGGGAAGGGACACAAAAAGGCAGCTGGGGGACCCTAAACGAGGGGACAGTGACAAAATGGTGACAAGGGGACCTCAAATGAGGGGACAGTGACAAAATGGTGGGCAGGGAGAACCCAAAAAAGGGGACAGTGACAAAATTTGGGTCCCCAAAGAAGGGGACAGTCACAAAATGGCGGCTGAGGCACCCCAACATGGCGGCCATAGGGCAGGGGACACAAAATGGCAGCTTGGGGGACCCTAAATGAGGGGACAGTGACAAAATGGTGACAAAGGGACCTCAAATGAGGGGACAGTGACAAAATGGTGGGCAGGGGGAACCCAAAAAAGGGGACAGTGACAAAATTTGGGTCCCCAAAGAAGGGGACAGTCACAAAATGGCGGCTGAGGCACCCCAACATGGCGGCCATAGGGCAGGGGACACAAAATGGCAGCTTGGGGGACCCTAAATGAGGAGACGGTGACAAAACGGTGACAAGGGGACCCCAAATGAGGGGATGGTGACAAAATGGGGCCCAGGGACACCCCAAAAAAGGGGACAGTGACAAAATTTGGGTCCCCAAAGAAGGGGACAGTCACAAAATGGCGGCTGAGGCACCCCAACATGGCGGCCATAGGGGAAGAGACACAAAATGGCGGCTGGTGGGGACCTGAAATGAGGGGACAGTGACAAAACGGTGACAAGGGGACCCCAAATGAGGGGACGATGACAAAATTGGGGTCCCCTCGGGGCCACGGGTGTCACCTTTGTCCTTGAGGGTGAGCACCAGCGTCTGTCCCTCACGGATGGCGCCGGGGTCGTGCTCCACCGCCAGCCCCTGCAGGTCCCGGGCGCTGTACAGCTCCTGGGGACACGGGGGGGACGTGTCACCAAGGGGGGGACATGTCACCAAGGGGGGGGACACCGGTCCCAATGGTGTCCCCAAGGTGTCCCCCAGTACCAACGGTGTCCCCAATAACTCATCGACCCCAATGTATGGTCCCCAACGTGTCCCCAAACCCTAAAGGTGTCCCCAAGGGCGTCCCCTGTCCCCAGTGACATCCCCTGTCCCTAGAAGTGTCCCCAAAAGTGTCCCCTGTCCCCAAAGGTGTCACCCGTACCCAAGGGTGTCCCCAAACCCCAGTGGTGTCCCCTGTCCCCAAAGGCATCCCATGAGGTGTCCCCAAACCCTAGGGGTGTCCCCAATGGTGTCCCCAGTCCCCAAAGGTACCCCAAGGGTGTCCCCTGTCCCTAAAGGTGTCCCCAAACCCCAAGGGTGTCATGTGGGGTGTCCTATGGAGTGTCCCCAATGGTGTCCCCAACAGTGTCCCCTGTCCCCAAGGGTGTCCCACAGGGTGTCCCCAAACCCCAGTGGTGTCCCCTGTCCCCAAAGGCATCCCATGAGGTGTCCCCAAACCCCTGGAGTGTCCCCAATGGTGTCCCCAGTCCCCAAAGGTGTCCCATGGGGTGTCCCCAAACCCTAAAGGTGTCCCGGGGGTGACCCCAAACCCCAAGGGTGTCCCCTAGAGTGTCCCCAAAGGTGTCCCCAATCCCCAAGGGTGTCCCCAAACCCTAAAGGTGTCCCCAGTGGTGTCCCCTGTCCCCAAAAGTGTCCCATGGGGGTGTCCCCAAGAGCATCCCCTGTCCCTAAAGGTGTCCCCAATCCCCATGGGGTCCCGTGGGGTGTCCCCAAACCCCCACCCAGTGTCCCCAAACCCCCCCCGGTGTCCCCAAACCCCCCGGTGTCCCCACCCTGCGGCGCCGCGTGAACTCCTCCTCCACCAGGGCGCCGACGCCGAACTCCTCCTCCATCTCCTCCAGCAGCTTGGCCTAAAAACGCCCGTTTTCACCCCAAATCCGCCGCCCCCGCCACCAAAACCCGGCAGCTTCACCCCGAAACCCCACGGTTTTGCCCAAAACCCTGTGGTTTCACCCCAAAATCCACCCATCTCACCCCCATAGCCCTCACACGCCCTCTTGTTCATTTTTTCCCAAACCCCGCTTTTTTTACCCCAAAGCCCTCACCCAGCCTCCTGTCAGTTTTGCCCAAAATCCTGCAGTTTCACCCCAAACCTGGCGATTTCTCCCCAAAACCCATCCATCTCACCCCAAAACCCCTAATTTTTGCCCAAAAGCCAGCAGTTTCACCCCAAGCCCCTCAGTTTTGCCCAAAACCCAGTGAATTCACCCCAAATCCCCTCTCTTAACCCAAACCTGTTGGTTTTACCCAAAACCCAGCTTTTTCCCCCCAAACTTGCTCATTCTCTCCCCAAAACCTAGCACTAACACCAAACTCATTGGTCTTACCCAAAACCCAGTGGTTTCACCCCAAATCCCCTCAGTTTACCCCAAACCCATCAGTTTTGCCCAAAACCCTGCAGTTTCCCCCCAAACCTGACAATTCCTCCCCAAAACCCCTCCATCTCACCCCAATACCCAGCACTCACCCCAAACCCCTCAGTTTTACCCAAACCCCAGCGGTTTCACCCCAAACCCTCTCCGCTAACCCAAACCCGTCGGTTTTGCCCAAAACCCGGCTTTTTCTCCCCAAAACTCACCCTCTTCTCCGCCAGCTCCCTCTCGCGCTGCAGCTGCCGGCTGCGCTCGATCCAGGCGGCCGCGTCGTCCAGCCAGGGCTCAGCCTCGCCCAGAGGCTTCACCTTGCTGTTTTGGGGCAAAAACCGCCCGGTTTGGGCAAAAAGCGTCCGAGCCATCCAGCGCCCCTCAATTCTGACCCCCAATTGCCCCCAGCCCCTCAAATCCCCCTCCAGCCCCTCTCCACTCCCCCAAATCCCCCTAAATCCCCTCCAGCCCCCATTTACCCCCAAATCCCCTCCAGCCCCCAAAATCCTCCTCTAGCCCCAAAATCCCCCCAAATCCCCCCAGCCCCCAAATCCCCCTTCCAGCCCCCAAAACCCCCTCCAGCCCCCCATTCACCCCCCAAATCCCCTCCAGCCCCCTCCCCACCCCCCAAATCCCCCTCCAACCCACCAAAACCCCCTCCAGCCCCCCAACTACCCCCAAATCCCCCCAAATTCCTTCCCAGACCCCCAAATCCCACCCAATACCTCCCCAAATCCCCCCAACCCCCCCAAATCCCCCCTCCAGCCCCCCAAATCCTTCCCAAATCCCCCTCCAGCCCCCCAACTCCCCCAAGCCCCCAATTTACCCCCAAATCTCCTCTAACCCCCCAATTTCCCCCCAAGCTCCCCAAATCCCCTTCCAGCCCCTCAAGTTCCCCCCCCAAATCCCCCCAATTCCCCCCTAAATCCCCCCTCCAGCCCCCCAACTCCCCCCAAATCCCCCTTCCAGCCCCCCAAACCCCCCAGCCCCCCCAAATCCCCCTCCAGCCCCCCAAATCCTTCCCAAAACCCCCCAATTCCTCTCCAAATCCCCCTCCAGCCCCCCAAATCCCCCCAAACTCCCCCAACTCCCCCTCCAGCCCCCATTTACCCCCAAATCCCCTCCAGCCCCCTCCCCAACCCCCAAATCCCCCCAGCTCCCTTCAAATCCTTCCCAAATCCCCCCAATTCCTCTCCAAATCCCCCCAATTCCTCCCAAATCCCCCCACCCCCCCCAAATCCCCCCAAATCCCCCCACACCCCCTCCCCACACCCCTCACCCCCTTTTTCCCCCCCACCCCCTTTTTTGCCCCCCCTCACCCCAGCCTCTGGTTGTGCAGCCTTTTCTCCTTGGCACCCACCAGCCCTGCATCCCCCTCCAGCCCCCTAAACCCCCCAACTCCCCCCAAATCCCCCCAAATCCCCTTCCAGCCCCCAAACCCCCCCCAAATCCCCTTCCAGCCCCCCAACTCCCCCCAGCTCCCCCAAATCCCCCTCCAGCCCCCAAAATCCCCCCAAATCCCCCTCCAGCCCCCCAAATCCTTCCCAAATCCCCCAATTCCTCTCCAAATCCTCCCTCCAGCCCCCCAAATCCCCCCTCCAGCTCCCAAAATCCCCCCAAATCCTCCCCAGCCCCCCAAATCCCCCCAGCCCCCCAAATCCCTTTTTCCCCCCAGCCCCTTTTTTTGCCCCCCCCTCACCCCAGCTTCTGGTTGTGCAGCCTTTTTTCCTTGGCGGCCGCCAGGCGCTCGCGGATCTCCTGGCGCTGCCGCAGCACCAGGGGGTTCAGCGCCTCGGCCACCACCGGCTGCTCCTGGGTCCCGGCCTCTGGGGGGGGGCCCCAAAACGTGGGGGGGGGTCCCCAAAATGTTTAGGGGTCCCCCGAGGGCGTGGGGGGGGCGCCAGAATTGGGGTAGCTGGTTTTTGGGGTTTTTTTGGGGGTGGAATTACCTTTTTTGGGGGTGGAGAGCTCCAGGGGTTTCAGGCCCAGCTTGGCGCGGAGTTTGCTGTGGGGGGAAAAATGGGGGGTTGGGGGGTCCAAAATTTGGGGGGGGGGGGCTCTAAAGGGGTGGGGGGGGGGGGGGTCAGGGAGGATTTTGGGGGGTTGGGGGACAGGAATCAGGGCATAAAGGGATTGGGGAGGGGAAATTGGGGGTGGGGGGTTGCTTCGAGGGGAAATGGGGGGCTGGGGGTCCAAAATTTGGGGGGGCTCTAAAGGGGGTGGGGGGGGTTGGGGGTTAAGGGGGATTTTGGGGGTTGGAGGGATAGGAATCAGGTGCATAGAGGGATTGGGGGGGGGGTGGGCGGTTGGGGGTTGCCAGGGGAAATGGGGGGGTTGGGGAGGTCCCAAATGGGGGGGGGCTTGGGGGTGGGGAGAGATTGGGGGGGTCCTGGGGGATTTTGGGGGTCCTGGGAGGGGAACCCTAGGGGTGCAGAGGGGGTCCTATGGGTTTGGGAGGGTGCACAGAGGAAATGGGGGGTCCCAGGGGGTGTTTATGGGGGGATGTTGGGGTCCCCTAGGGTTTTTTTTGGGGGGTCTCTAAGGGTCAGGGGGCTCCCCAGGGGGTGTTAGTGGGGGGATGCTGGGGGTCCCCCATAATTTGGGGGGGTCCCGGGGGAGCTCACTTGGTCTCCTCCACGCTCAGCGACGTCTCCCCGCGGCCGCCTTGGCGGGGGGGCTGAGGAGGGGGCTCGGTGAGGGGGGGCCAAAACCCCCCAAACCTCCCCCAAGCTTTAGCAGCCCCCCCAAAACCACCCCAAATCCCTCCCAGAACCCCCAACCCCCCAAACACCCCCAAATCCCCCCAAGGCCCCTCAAACCTCCCCAAATGCCCCCAGATCCCCCCAGGACCTCCAAATCCCCCCCAGAACACAGCAAGCCACCCCAAATCCCCCCAAGGCCCCCCAAATCCCCCCACATCCCCCCAGGACCCCTAAATTCCCCCCAGGACCCCGAAATCACTTCAACTCCCCCCAAATGCCCAGAAAGCCCCCCAGGACCCCACAAATCCCCACAAGTGCCCCCAACCCCCCCCCCCCCAAACCAACCCAAATACCCCCCAGGATCCCCCAAATCCCCCCAGGACCCCTCAAATCCCCCAAATCCCCCCAGGACCCCCAAGCCACCCCAAATGCCCCGAAATGCCCCCAGGACCCCCGAAATCCCCCTCAAATGCCCCCAATCCCCCCAAACCACCCCAAATCCTCCCCAAATGCCCAAAAAGCCCCCAGGACCCCCAAATCCCCCCACGACACCTCAAATCCCTTCAACTCCCCCCAAACGCCCCCAACCCCCCTAAGGACCCCCAAAAACCCCCAAATCCCCCCAGAACCCCCCAAATCCCCCCACTACACTGCAAACCACCCCAAATCCCCCCAAATCCCCCCAGGACCCCCGAAATCCCCCTCAAATGCCCCCAATCCCCCCAAACCACCCCAAATCCCCCCAGGACCCCCAAACCCCCCCAAAACCCCCAAACCCCCCCTTTCCCCTCACCGTTCTCCTCTCTCTCCTCCCTCCGCTCCCTCTTCCCCCGCCGCCCTTCCCCGTCGCCTCCTCCTCCTCCTCCTCCTCTCCCATGGCCGCCGCCGCCTCCTCTCGAGGCCTCCTCAGGGCCCCTCCGCCCGGACGAGGCCGCCCCTGAGGAGCCGCCGCCGCCGCCGCCGCCTCCTCCCCGCTCTCCCCGCGAACGGCTCCGCTTCCCCCGCCGCTCCCCGCCGCGGTGCCGGTGCTTGCGGTGCTCCCGGGGCCTCCCGGAGCCGCTTCCACCCCCTCCTCCCGAGGCCGAAGCCGAGGCCGCGGCCGCCGCCGGGGCCTCCTCGGCCCCCTCGGCCCCGCCGCGCTCCCGGTGCTTCTTGGACGAGCCCATGGCGGCGCCGCCGCTTCCGGCCGCCGCCGGAAGTCGCTTCCGGGGCGTTGCTAAGGGCAACGGCGTCGCCCCGCCTCCCGGTTGAGGGGGAGGTGGGCTGCTATTGGTGGAAAGGGGGAAAGGCGGGATCCGGAAGTGGGAGGGGCTTGGAGGTATATAAGGGGAGCGCTCGGGGGGTGGGGCTCAGAGGTGGGTGGTGGGGCTGGAGTGGGTGAGTGTTGCGATTTTTTTCTCTCTTCAGCGTGTGTTTTAGGGTAAATTCGGCCCTTTTTGGGTTTCCCTGTGTTCTGGTGGTCGTTGAAGGCCCCACGGCCCCCGATGAGCGGGCTGGGTGCCACTCTGCCCTCAGTGTCACCCACAGGGGGAGTCCTAGTGACACCTATGGGGGATCCCCATGTCCCTTATAGGGTCCGCAGTGTCACTTATAGGATCTGCTGTCCCTTATAGGGTCCCTGTGTCACTTTTAGGGTCCCCGCGTCACCTACAGAGCCCTGGGGTCCCTTATGGGGTCCCAGCATCACCTTTATGGTCCTCACGTCACTTATGGGGTCCTCGTGTCCCAAATAGGGTCCCGGTGTTTCCTATAGGGTCCCTGTGTCACCTTTAGGGTCCTCACGTCACCCATGGGGTCCTGGGGTCGCTTATAGGATCTCTGTGTCACCCATGGGGTCTCCACATCACCTTTAGGGTCCTGGTGTCACTTATGGGGTCCCAGTGTCACCCATGGGGTCTCAATGTCACTTATAGGGTCCTGCTGCCACCTATGGGGGTCCTGGTGTCGTTTATGGGGTCTGTCACTTATGGGGGAGGGCACTGTCACCTATGGGGTCCTGGTGTCACTTTTAGGGTCCCTGTGTCACCAATGGGGTCTTGCTTCCCCTTTTGGGGTCCCTTGGCCACTTTTGGGGGCTCTCAGTCATCTTTGGGATTCTTTGGTCACTTTTGGGGTCCTGCTGTCATTTTGGGGTTCCCTCACTCGCTTTTGGGGTCCTTCATTCATTTTGGGGGGTCCCTTGGTTACTTTTGGGGTCTTGCCACCCCTTTTGGGGTCCTTTCATCACTTTTGGGGTCATTTGGTCACTTTTGGGGGTCCTTCAGTCATTTTTGGGGTCCCACCGCCACTTTTGGGTTCCTTTGGTCCTTTTTGGGTTCCTTTGGTCCTTTTTGGGTTCCTTTGGCCCTTTTTGGGTTCCTTTGGTCCTTTTTGGGGTCTTGCCACCCCTTTTGGGGTCCTTTAATCACTTTTGGGGTCCTTCACTCACTTTTGGGGTCCTGCCGCCCCTTTTGGGGTCCCACCACCACTTTTGGGTTCCTTTAGTCTTTTTGGGGTCTTTTGGCCCCTTTTGGGGTCCTTTAGTCACTTTTGGGGTCATTTGGTCACTTTTGGGGTCCCACCACCACTTTTGGGTTCCTTTAGTCTTTTTGGGGTCTTTTGGTCCTTTTTGGGTTCCTTTGGTCACTTTTGGGGTCATTTGGTCACTTTTGAGGTCCTGCTGCCCCTTTTGGGGTCCCTCGGTCACTTTTGGGGTCCCACCACCACTTTTGGGTTCCTTTGCTCCATTTTGGGTTCTTTTGATCCTTTTTGGTGTCCCGCCGCCCCTTTTGGGATCCCCATTCCCCCCCCTGCCCCCCAGGACTCATTTTTGGGCTGTTCGAGGCCTTTATTGGGGTTTTTTGGGGGGGGATTTTTGGGGTCCCCCCCCCTCAGTGCAGCGGCCCCGGGGTCCCGTAGAGCTGCGCCAGCGCCCGGCTCAGCACCGGGCCCAGCTTCCTGGGGGGGGGGGCACGGGGTCACGGGGGGGGCCGGGACCCCCCCAAAAAATCCTGGGGGGGGGGCCAGGACCCCCAAACCCTGGGGGGGGGCAACGGGGTCAAGGGGGGTGGGGACACCCCAAAACCCTGGGGGGGTCGGGGATTGGGGGGGTCCCATAGGTGGAGGGGAGGGGGAAGGGGGGTCCCAAAATTTTTTGGGGGGAGGGTCCCAAAATTTTTTGGGAGGGGGGTCCTGGGTTTTAGGGAGGGGGTCCCAACATTTTTATTTGGGGGGAGTCCCAAATTTTGGGGGAAATTCCTGGGTTTTGGGGGGTCCCCATCTATTGGGGGGTATTGGGGGTCCCATTAATTGGGGGGGGTCCTAAATTTTTGGGGGGGGTCCCTATGAATTGGGGGAGTGTTGGGGGGGTCCCATTAATTGGGGAGGGTCCCAAAAATTTTTTTAAGGGGGGGGTCCTGGCTTTTGGGGGGGGTTCCCATCTATTGGGGGGGGTCCCATAAAGTTTGGGGGGGGTCCCAAATTTTTTAGAGGGGGTCCTGGGTCTTGCGGGGGGGTTGCTGTCTATTGGGGGGGTCCCAAAATTTTTTTGGGGGGGTCCCATGGATTGGGGGGTGTTGGGGGGTCCCAAATTTTTTGGGGGGGGGCTTTTGGGGGGGTCCCAAATTTTGGGGAGTGTCCCATATATTTGGGGGGGGGTCCCATTCATATTAAGGGGGTCCCAGACTTTGGGGGGGGGTCCCACTAATTGGGGGGGGTCCCATATAATTCGGGGGGTTCCCACTAATTTGGGAGGGCTCCCACGAACTGGGGGGGGTCCCACAAACTGGGGGGGTCCCACAAATTGAGCGGGGATCCCGGGGGGGTC
Source organism: Aythya baeri (assembly GCA_026413565.1). NCBI lineage: Eukaryota > Metazoa > Chordata > Aves > Anseriformes > Anatidae > Aythya > Aythya baeri. The sequence continues at coordinate 83,099 of JAKRSJ010000104.1, read as the reverse complement.
CCGCGCCCCCCCCTCACCTTCCCAGTGCCCCCCACTGGGTGTCCCTGAGCAGCGCCTCGCGGCTGGGGGCGTCCGGGCAGCAGCGGTAGGCGGCCATCAGCCTGGGGGGGGGATAAATTGGGGGGGTAATTAAATTGAGGGGATAATTAAATAAAGGGGGGAATTAAATCTTGGGGGGGAATTTAAAAAAAATGGGGGAAAAAAATAAAAGAGAGGGCTAAATACATACAGGGGAGGGGTAAATAAGTAAAATGGGGGGGTAAAAAAGTAAAAGGGGGGGTAAAAAAATAAAAGGGGGGGTAAAAAAAATAAAAGGGGGGTAAAAAAAATAAAAGGGGGGGTAAATTAATAAAAAAAGGGTAAATAAATATAATGGGGGGTAAAAAAATAAAAGGGGGGGTAAATAAATACAGGGGGGGTGTAAATAAATATAAAAGGGGGGAAAAAAATACAAGGGGGGGTAATTAAATTCGGGGGGGGAGTAAATAAATAAAAGGGGGGCAAAAAAAATAAAAGGGGGGGGAAATAAATAAAAGGGGGGGTAAATAAATAAAAAGGGGGGGTTAATAAGTAAAAAAAGAGGGAAATAAATAAAATGGGGGGGCATAAATAAATAAAGCGGGGATAAATTAAAAAAAAGGGGGGTAAAAACATAAAAGGGGGGCAAATAAATAAAAGGGGGGAAAACATAAAAGGGGGGTAATTAAATAAAAGGGGGGGTAAAAAAAATAAAAGGGGGGGTAAAAAAATAAAAGGGGGGGTAAAAAAATACAAAGGGGGGTAAATAAATTGGGGGGGTAAATAAATCTGGGGGGGTAAACAAATACGGGGAGGGGATAAATTAATAGAAGGGGGTAAAAAAATAAAAGGGGGTAAAAAAAATACAAAGGGGGAGTAAATAAATATAAATGGGGTGTAAAAAAAGACAAAGGGGGGGGTAAATAAATTTGGGGGGGGGTAAATAAATCGGGGGGGGGCTGGTACCGAGCGGGGGTCCCGCAGCGCTGCAGCACGGCGCCCGCCTGCGCCCCCCCCAGCCCCCCCAGCTGCAGAAGCTGCCGGGCAAAGACATCGCCCACCGTCTGCGGCTGGGGGGGGGACAAAAAAGGGGGGGTCACACACACAGTGCGCCCCCCCAGAGCCTCCAAAATGAGCCAGATTCCTTCAAAATGAGCCAAAACCCCGCAAAAATGACCCAAATCCACCCAAATTCCCTCAAAAATGACCCAAATTCCCTCAAAAATGACCCAAATCCCCTCAAATTCCCTCAAAAATGACCCAAATCCCCCCAAATTCCCTCAAAAATGACCCAAATCCCCCCAAAAAATGACCCAAATCCCCCCCACAAAATGACCCAAATCCACCCAAAAACACCCCAAATCCCCTCCCAAAATGACCAAAATCCCCCAAATCCACCCAAAAAATACCCCAATTCCCCCCAAAAGTACCCCAAATCCCCCCCAAAACACCCCTAATCCCCCCAAATCCCCCCAAAAAGTGACCCAAATCCCCCCAAATTCCCTCAAAATGGCCCAAATCCACCCCTAAAATGATCTAAATCCCCCAAAAATGACCCAAATCCCCCAAAATGCCCCAAATCCACCCCAAATGCCCCAATTCCCCCCAAATATCCCAAATCCTCCCCCAAAATGCCCCAAATCCCCCCAAAATGACCCAACCCCCCCAAATACCCCAAATCCCCCCAAAATGCCCCAATTACCCCAAAATGCCCTAAATCCCCCCAAATCCCCCCCAAAATGACCCAATTCCCCCCAAATCCCCCAAAACACCCCAAAGCCCCCCAAAATGCCCCAATTCCCCCTAAAAATGCCCCAAATTCCCCCCAAACCCCTCCAGAGCCCCCCAACCCCCCAAAAGCCCCCCCAAAAAAACTCAGCCCCCCCAGAGCCCCCCAAGACCCCCTCAACCCCCCCCAAAAAGCCCCCCCACTCCCAAAACCCCTCCAGCCCCCCCAAACCTCCTCATCCCCCCCCAGGACCCCGTAGCCCCCCAAAAGCCCCCCCACCCCCCAAAAAAAACCCTCACCCCCCCCCCAGAGCCCCCAAGGTCCCCCCAAAAGCCCCCCCCCAAAAAAAAAAACTCAGCCCCCCACAGAGCCCCCAAAACCCCTCCAGCCCCCCCCAAACCCCCTCACCCCCCCCCAGGACCCTGTAGCCCCCCCCCCAAAAGCCCCCCCCAAAAAATCTTGCCCCCCCCCCCCCCCCACCTGGCTCTTGCTGCCCCCTCCCGCAGGCGCTGGAAGCTGAGGAGGGCGCAGGGGTCCCGGGGGCCCGGGGGCGCGACTCCAAGTCCCCCCACGCCCGCAGCACTCGGTTCTGGGGGGGGACACCGGGGGGGTCAGGGACAGCCCCGGCACCGTCGTGGCCCCCCCAAATCCCAAATCCCCCCAGGACCCAAATCCCCCCAGGACCCCAAATCCCACAAAATGACCCCAAATCCCCCAAACATCCCCAAATTCCCCCCAAAACGTCCCCAAATCCCACCCAAACGTCCCCAAATTCCCCCCCCAATGACCCCAAACCCCCCAAATGTCCCCAAATCCCCAAATCCCCAAAATGACCCCAATACCCCCCAAAATGTCCCCAATCCCCCCAAACATCCCCAAATCCCACCCAAATGACCCCAAATCCCCCCAAATTACCCCAAATCCCCCAAATGACCCCAACCCCCCCAAACATCCCCAAATCCCCCCCAAAATGTCCCCAACCTCCCCCAAACGTCCCCAAATCCCCCCAAAATGACCCCAAATCCCCCAAATCCTCCCCAAACACCCCAAACCCCCCCAAAATGACCCCAATCCCCCCAAGTGTCCCCAAACCCCCCAATGTCACCAAATCCCAGTGCCCCCCAAAGACCCCAAATCCCCCCAACCCCCCCAAATGACCCCATTGCCCCCCAACGAACCCAAATCCCCCCCAAAACGTCCCCAAATCCCCCAAAAACCACCCCAAATCCCCCCAAATGACCCCAATCCCCCTCAACGACCCTAAATCCCCCCAAAATGTCCCCAAATACCCCCAAACATCCCCAAATTCTCCCCCAATGACCCCAAAGCCCCCAAATTACCCCAACCCCCCAAACATCCCCAAATCCCCCTCAGTGTCCCCAAACCCCCCCCAAAATGACCCCAATCCCCCCAAAACGTCCCCAAATCCCCCCCAGCCCCCCCAAATGACCCCAATCCCCCCTCAACGACCCTAAATCCCCCTGAAATATCCCCAAATCCCCCAATGACCCCAAATCGCCCCCAAATGACCCCAAACCCCCCCAAATCCTCCCCAAACACCCCCAAACCTCCCCCAAAATGACCCCAAACCCCCCAAAATGACCCCAATCCCCCCAACGACCCTAAATCGCCCCAAAATGTCCCCAAATCCCCCAAACATCCCCAAATCCCCCCAAAACGTCCCCAAATCCCCCAGCCCCCCAAACATCCCCAAATCCCCCCAATGACCCCAAAGCCCCCCAAATTACCTCAATCCCCCCCCAATGACCCCAAATCCCCCCAGTGACCCCAAATCCCCCCAATGACCCCAAAGCCCCTAGACCCCCCAAATTTCGGTGCCCCCCCACCCCACCCCGTATCGGCGCCGCAGCTGCTCCCCCAGCACCCCCAGGTAGGCGGCCGTCTCCCGGGGGTCCCCCGTGCGCCGCACAAAGATCCCGTCCTGCACCTGGGGGGGCAAAGACCCCAAAATCTGACCCCAAATCCCCCAAACGTCACCCTGAAACCCCAAAATGTCACCCCGAAAGCCCAAAATGTCACCCCAAAACTCCCCCGACCCCAAAACCCCAAAATGTCACCCCAAAACCCAAAATATCACCCCAAAACCAAAAAACCCCAAAAACCCAACCCAAAAACCCCAAAATGTCACCCCAAAACGTCACCCCAAAACCCCAAAAAGTCACCCCAAATCCCCAAAACGTCACCCCAAAACCCCAAAAAGGCACCCCAAATCCCCAAAACGCCACCCTGAAACCCCAAAATGTGACCCCAAATCCCCAAAACCTCACCCCAAAACCCCAAAATGGCACCCCAAAACACCAAAACCCCAAAATGTCACCCCAAAACCCCAAAACGTCACCCCGAAACCCCAAAACCTCAAAATCCCGACCCCGAAACCCAAAAATGTCACCCCAAAACCCCAAAACGTGATCCCAAATCCCAAAAATGTCACCCCAAAACCCCAAAACGTCACCCCAAAACCCCAAAACCCCAAAATCCCGACCCCGAAACCCCAAAACCCTGACACCAAAACCCCAAAATGTCACCCCAAAACCCCAAAATGTGACCCCAAAACCCCAGAATGTCACCCCAAAACACCAAAACCCCAACCCCAAAACCCCGACCCCAAAACCCCGAAATGTCACCCCAAAACCCCAAAACCCCAAAAGCCCGACCCCAAAACCCCAAAACCCAGACACCAAAACCCCCAAAAGTCACCCCAAAACGTGATCCCAAAATGTGACCCCAAATCCCCAAAACGGCACCCCCAAACCCCAAAACGTCACCCCGAAATCCCAAAATGTCACCCCAAAACCCCAAAATCTGACCCCAAATCCCCAAAACGTCACCCCAAAACCCCAAAGAACCCCCAGGGGGTTCCTGGGGAGGTCCCAGGGGGGTCCCATTTTGGGGAGGGGTCCCGGGGGGGGTTTTTTTTTGGGGGAGGGGTCCCGGGGGAGTCCCATTTTAGGGAGGGGTCCCGGGGGATGTTTTTTTGGGGGGGTCCCGGGGTTGTTTTTTTTGAGGGGGTCCCGGGGGTCCCATTTTGGGGAGGGGTCCCGGGGGGATTTTTTTTTGGGGTTGGGGTCCCGGGGGTTTGTTTTTTTTTGGGGGGGTCCCATGCGTGAGGGGGTCCCAGAAGTTTATGGGGGGGTCCCGGGGGGGGGTCCCAGGGGAACTGGGGGGTCCTGGGGGTCCCATTTTGGGGAGGGGTCCCGGGGGGGTCCCGGGGGGTTTTTTGGGGAGGGGTCCCGGGGGGGTTTTTTGGGGGGGGGTCCCGGTGTTTTTTTGGGGGGGGTCCCGGTACCTGTGTGCTGGCGGCCGCCTGTTTCAGGCTGTGCAGGGGCAGCGCCCGGTGCCCCCCCCCCAGCGCCTCCAGCAGCAGCACTGGGACACGCAGCCCGCAGCGCCGCAGCCGGACCTGGGAGCACTGGGACCAGTCAGACGCGCGGTGCCCCTCCCAGTAACCCCCAGTAACCACCCAGTAACCCCCAGTAATACCCAGTAACTCCCAGTACCCCCCCAGTAACTCCCAGTAACCCCCCGTGGTCCCAGTGCCCCCCCAGTAACCCCCCAGTAACACCCAGTACTCCCAGTGCCCGCCCAGTAACCACCCCGTAACTCCCATTTACCCCACACTGATCCCCAGTACCCCCCAGTACTCCCAGTGCCCTCCCAGTAACCCCCCAGTAATTCCCAGTACTCCCAGTGCCCTCCCAGTAACCTCCCAGTAACCCACAGTACCCCCCCAGTACCCCCCCAGTAACACCCAGTACTCCCAGTGCCCTCCCAGTAACCCCCCAGTACCCCCCCCAGTAACCCCCAGTGCTCCTCCCAGTGCTCCCAGTTCCCCCCAGTCCCCTCCCAGCCCCTCCCAGTCCCCCCAGTGCCTCCCAGTCCCTCCCAGTGCCCCCCAGCCCCCCCCAGTCCCCTCCCAGTCCCTCCCAGTGCCCCCCAGCCCCCCCAGTCCCCTCCCAGTCCCTCCCAGTGCCCCCCAGCCCCCCAGTCCCCTCCCAGTCCCTCCCAGTCCCTCCCAGTGCCCCCCAGCCCCTCCCAGTCCCTCCCAGTGCCCCCCAGCCCCTCCCAGTCCCTCCCAGTGCCCCCCAGCCCCCCCAGTCCCCTCCCAGTCCCTCTCAGTGCCCCCCAGCCCCCCCCAGTGCCTCCCAGTCCCTCCCAGTGCCCCCCAGCCCCCCCAGTCCCCTCCCAGTCCCTCCCAGTGCCCCCCCCAGCCCCCCCAGTCCCCTCCCAGTCCCTCCCAGTGCCCCCCAGCCCCCCCAATGACCTCCCAGTCCCTCCCAGTGCCTCCCAGTCCCTCCCAGTCCCTCCCAGTGCTCCCAGTGCCGACCTTCTGCTCCCGGTACCTCCCGTCGCAGAGGCTCCCCCCCAGGTCCGCCCCCGTTTTCCGCTCCACCACCACGTCCAGCACCAGCTCCCGGGGGCGGCGCCCTGGGGGCGTGGCCACCGCTTAGCCCCGCCCCCCGGGCCGCTAGCCCCGCCCCCCAGATCACTGACCACGCCCCCAGGTCACTGGCCCCGCCCCCAGCCTCGCCCCGCCCCCAGCAGCTAAGGGGCGTGGCCAAACACCACCCTCTAATCATGAGGGGGGCGTGGTCAGGATCTAGCCCCGCCCACCACCACCGGAGGGGGCGTGGCCAGCCCTCGTGTGAGGCGTGGTCAGCACCCAGCCATGCCCCCGCCCACCTTCATGGGGGCGTGGCCAGCACTTGGCCCCGCCCCCACTTTTTCCCTCCACCCCCAGCTCTTGTGGCCCCACCCAGAATCGGGCCCCGCCCCCCACGACCACGCCCGTATTAGGCCACGCCCGCTTTCGCCCCGTGTGGGCGTGGCCAGCACCTAGCCCCGCCCCCTTCTCTTCCTCCCCACCTCCCACCCAGCCATGGGCTTGACCCCTCATGACCCCACCCCCTTGTCCCTGCCCCCCCCTTGGCCACTCCCATCATAGACTCCTCCCACTCGAGGCCACACCCACTTTCACCACGTGTGGGCGTGGCCAGCACTTAGCCCCACCCCCCTTTTTCCCACCCAGCCCTGGGCCCCACCCCCTATGACCCCACTCCCATGGCCCCTCCCACCCGAAGCCCCTCCCACCCGAAGCCCCTCCCACCCGATGCCACGCCCACTTCCACCCGTGTGGGCGTGGCCAGCACCTAGCCCCGCCCCCTTTTTTCCACTTTGCTCCCTCCCAGCCCTCGGCCTCACCCCCATGACCCCACCCCCATGGCCCCTCCCACCCCGAGGCCCCTCCCACCCCGAGGCCCCGCCCACCCCTCGGCCCCGCCCACCCCTAAGCCCCTCCCACCTGGGGGCGGGGCCGTCTCGCGGGCCACCCAGAGGAAGTCTCCCAGGGGCAGGCGCCGCAGCTCCAGGGGCACCCCCAGGAGGCGCAGCTGGGGGACGGCCCCCTGGGAACCGGGCCTGGGGGGGCACGGGGGGCGTCAGGGGGTACGGGGGGGTTGGGGGCACTGGGGGGTGGGGGCATCGGGGGGATGGGGACATCGGGGGGATGGGGACTTCAAGGGGGGCATTTGGGGGGCATTGGGGGGGTTGGGGGCATGGGGGGGCACTGGGGGGCATTGGGGGGGGTTTGGGGACATCGGGAGGGGGCATCGGGGGGCATTAATGGGGGTATTGGGGGGTGGGGACATTGGGGGGTATTTGGGGGACTTTGGGGGGTTGGGGGCATTGGGGGTGTTAATGGGGGCACTGGGGGGTGGGGACATCGGGAGGGGGCACTGGGGGACATGGGGGGCATTTGGGGAACATGGGGGGTTGGGGGCATTGGGGGGCGTTAATGGGGACATGGGGGGACATTGGGGGGTTGGGGGCATTGGGGGGCATTAATGGGGGCATTCGGGGGGTGGGGGCATTGGGGGGCATTTGGGGGACTTTGGGGGGGTTGGGGGCATCAGGGGGCGTTAATGGGGACATGGGGGGGTCATTGGGGGGTGGGGGCATTGGGGGGCACTGGGGGGGCATCAATGGGGTTAGGGTCCCTGGGGGGTTGGGGGGTTGGGACATTTGGGGGGGGACAGGGACAGGGCCGTGACCCCCCTGGGACTGTGACCCCCCCGGGGACCGTGACCCCCCCCTTGTCCCGTGCCCCCCCTCACCCAGTGCCCTCGGTGACGTCTGCGCAGAGCAGCACCGAGAAGGCCCCCGGCTGCAGCTCGAATTCGGCCCTGGGGGACACGAGGGTCACGTGACCCCCAGGGTCACGTGACCCCCCCAGGGCCAGGTGACCCCCCCAGGCCAAGTGACCCCTCCCAGGGTCACGTGACCCCCCAAAGGGGGTCATGACCCTGCCCCCCCCCCCACTCACTGCGGGTCCTCCTCGCTCGCCCCCCCCGCGGTGGGGGCGGGGCCTTCGTGGGCGGGGCCTTCAGTGGGCGTGGCTTCAAGGGGTGTGGCTTCAAGGGGCGGGGTTTCAAGGGGCGGGGCTTCACAGGCATCAGCCAATCGCTGGGCCAGGAGGCGGCCACGGGGGTCAGCGAGCAGCTGGGGGGGTCAAAAAGAGGGGGGGTCAGGGGGCACTGGGGGCTGCCCCCCCCTTGGCCACGCCCCCTGAGCCTCCCTTTAGCCCCTCCCCCTTATGGCCCCTCCCCCATTGCCCCCCCATGGATTCTCCCCCCATTGCCCCCCAAGCCCCCCTTTTTGCCCCCCACCCAAAAGACCCCCCCAATTTGCCCCCCAGCCCATAAACACCCCCAAAGACCCCCCTTCGCCCCCCACCCCAAGGACCCCCCCAAATCCCCCCACCCCCCACAGCCCCCCCATTGCCCCCCACCCCAAGAACCCCCCAATTTGCCCCCACCCCCTAATTCCCCCCTCCGCACCTTTTACCCCCCCATTTCCCCCCACGCCCCCCCCCACCCCCAAGCCACCCCCAGCCCCCCCTCACCCCCCCGCCCCCAAAATTCCCCCCCCCACCCCCCCAAAATCCCTACCGGGGGGGGCGGCCGCTCCTCTGCACCAGGTCCCTGCGGATGAGGCCCCCCAGAGCCCCCCCCCGGGGCGCCCCCTGCGGGGAGGGGGGGTCAAAGGTCACCAGAGGTCACCAAAGGTCACCCTGGGGTCACCCTGGGGTCACCAAAGGTCACCCAAGGTCACCAGAGGTCACCAGAGATCACCAAAGGTCACCAAGGGTCACCCTGGGGGTCACCCGAGGTCACTCTGGGGTCACCAGAGGTCACCCTGGGGTCACTAAAGGTCACCCTGGGGTCACCCTGGGGTTACCAAAGGTCACCCAAGGTCACCAGAGGTCACCAGAGCTCACCCTGGGGTCACCAAGGGTCACCACCAGAGCTCACCCTGGGGTCACCAGAGGTCACCCTGGGGTCACCCTGGGGTCACCAAAGGTCACCAGAGGTCACCAGAGGTCACCAGAGGTCACCCTGGGGTCACTAAGAGTCACCCTGGGGTCACCAAAGGTCACCAAGGGTCACCAAAGGTCACCCTGGGTCACCCTAATTTTGGGGGGGGCTCACCGGGGTCAGGGGGGCGTCGCAGAGGGGCTGGGCCTGGCGCAGAAGCTCCGCCTCTGGGAGGGGCTCCGGGCTCTGTGGGCGAGGCTAAAGGGTGAGGGGGCGTGGCCACGTGGGTTTAGCCCCGCCCCCTCCGCGCCAGGCCCCGCCCACACTCACCCTGAGCAGCGCCAAGAGGAGGGCGTGGGGGGCGGAGGGGGGGCGGGGCCGGTACTCGCCGCGAGGGCGGGGCTTAAATGGGAGGAGGGCGGGGCTTGTGAGGCCACGCCCCCCTCCTCCTCCTCCTCCTTCCTCAGGCCACGCCTCCCCATCACGTGACACTCACAGGGGGCGGGGCCGGGGGGCTCCCAGGGGGCGCTCGGTCCGAGGAGGGGCTGGGGGGGAGGCCGAGAGCTGGGGGAGGGGCACATGGGGGTTAATATGCAAATTGCATGCAAATGAGCATGCAAATAACACACAAACCAGTGAGTAAAGTCTTAAATTAATGTGTACTTATATGCAAATGAGTATGTAAATGAGCTCTACTCCCTTTCCTGGGGCCACTCCCACATCAAAGGCTGCTCCCTAAAAGCCCCGCCCACTTCCAAAGCCTCACCCACACTTAGACCACGCCCATCCCAAAGCCCCGTCCACCCTTGAAGCCCCGCCCACCCCAGGCTCGACCCACCGAGACCACGCCCTCCTCTAAGCCCCTCCCACCACCCTGAGGCTCCGCCCACCTCCCCCAGCTGCTCCCTGGGCTCTGCCCTCCCCAGCCCCTCCCACCCCCCTTTAACCCCTCCCACCCCTGTAACCCCGCCCACTCCTGTAACTCCACCCACTCTCAAGCCCCACCAACCTCGAGGCTCCGCCCACCCCAGGCCCGCCCACTTCATCCCCAAAGCCCCGCCCACCTTCAGTGCCTCCCTGGGCTCTGCCCTCCCAACCCCCTCCCAACCCTGTAACCCCGCCCACTCTCAAGCCCCGCCCACACCCAGGCCCCACCCACACCCAGGCCACGCCCACCCCAGAGGCCCCGCCCACCTCCCCCAGCAGCTCCCTGGGCTCTGCCCTTCCACAACCCCTCCTGTAACCCCACCCACCCCTGTAACCCCTCCCACCTCTATAACCCCGCCCACCCCGAGGCCCCGCCCACTCTCAAGGCCCGCCCACCCCCCCGAGGCCCCGCCCACCGGCACGGTGCTGCCGCAGGCGCTGGTGCAGGCGCTGGCAGAGCCGGGCCCCGAAATGTCGCAGCAGGGCCAGGTCCCGGCCCGAGCGCAGCCGCAGGGGGTACAGGGACAGCGAGCGCAGCGCCTGGGGGGGGGAAAAGGGTCAGGAACGGAACCCCAAAAACAACCCCAAAACCCAAAATAACACGGCCCCAAAACCCAAACAACACAGCCCCAAAACCCTAAAATAACACAGCCCTAAAACAACACAGCCCCAAAATCCCAAAACAACACAGCCCCAATAACCCCAAAAACAACACGGCCCCAAAATAACACAGCCAAAAAACCCCAAAATAACACAACCCAAAAACCCCAAATAACACAGCCCCAAAACCCCAAAATAACAGCCCCAAAACCCAAAACATAGCCCCCAAACCCTAAAATAACACAGCCCCAAACCCAAAACACAGCCCCAAAACCCCAAATAACACAGCCCCAATAACCCCAAAATAACACAGCCCCAAAACCCAAAACAACACAATCCCAAAACAACACAGCCTCAAAACCCCAATATAACACAACCCCAAAACCCCAAAAACAACACAGCTGCGAAACAACACAGCCCAAAATAACACAGCCCCAAAACCCAAAATAACACAGCCCCAATAACCCCAAAACACAGCCCCAATGACCCCAGAAACCCATAGCCCCATGACCCAGATAACCCCAATAACCCCAACAACCCCATAAGCCCAATGACCCCAAAGCCCCATAACCCCATAACCCCGTAATTCCCAGCCCCATAACCCTATAACCCCAGTAACCCCAATAATCCCATAGCCCCCAGTCCCAGAACCCCAGTAACCCCAATAACCCCAACAACCCCATAAGCTCAATGACCCCAAAGCCCCATAACCCCCTAACCCCATAACCCCCAGCCCCATAACCCCAATCACCCCATGGCCCAGTCACCCCATAGCCCCCAGCCCCAGTAACCCCAGTAACCCCAGTAACCCCAGTAACCCCAAAGCCCCATAACCCTATAATCCCCTGCCCCATAACCCCGCCCTCTTCCCTATAACCCCGCCCCCTAGCCCCTGGACCCGCCCACAGCCTGTCGTAGCCCCGCCCCCTCCCTCTGACCCCATCCCAACCCTGCCATAGGCCCTCCCCATGATCCCATAACCCCTCCCCCTGCCCCATAACCCCGCCCCCTTCCCTATAACCCCGCCCCCTACCCCCATAACCCCACCCCCAGGACCCCACAGCCCCGCCCCCGGCCCCTGGCCCCGCCCCCAGCCCCATAACCCCTCCCCCAACCTACAGTAGGCCCTCCCAAGGCCCCATAACTCCGCCCCCTTCCCTATAACCCCACCCCCAGGGCACCATAGCCCCGCCTCCTGACCCCCTGGCCCCGCCCCCTTCCCCAGGCCACGCCCCGACCCTGTCGTAGCCCCGCCCATCCCCGCCGCGCTCCCGCTGCCGCCGCCGCCACTCCCGGAGCCAGGCGGCGAACAGAGCCTTGGGGCTGGGGGGGGGCGCCGCCATAACGCCGGGACCGGAACCGGAAACGCCCACGGCCGGAACCGGAAGCGCCGCTCCGCGCCGCCTGCTGGAGGACCCCAACGACTGCTCTGGAGGACTCGGGGCTGACCCCGCCCCGCCCAGAAGCACCAAAACACCCCAAAATGAACCCAAAATCCGCCAAAAGGACCCCAAATCTCCCCCATAAGACCCCAAAATCCCCCCAAGGTCCCCAAAACCCCCTCGGAGACCCCAAAACCCCCTGAGGGACCCCAAATCCCCCCAAAACCCCAAATCTCCCCATGGGGGCCCCAAAACCCCCCAAAAAGACCCCAAATCCCCCCCAAGGACCCCAAATCCCCCCCATAAGACCCCAAAATCCCTGCCAAATACCCCAAAACCCCCTGAGGGATCCTAAATCCCCCCTATAGGACCCCAAATCCTCCCGGAGACCCCAAAACCCCCCAAAAAATACCCCAAAATTCCCCCCATGAGACCCCAAAACCCCTTGAGGGATCCTAAATCTCCCCCCAAACCCCAAATCCCCCCACGGAGACCCCAAATCCCCCCCATAAGACCCCAAAATCCCCCCAAGGACCCCATTTTCCCACCCCAAGACCCCAAATCCCCCCGAGAGACCCCAAATCCCCCCACGACCCCAATTTCCCCCCAAGAGTCCCCCCAAAACCCCAAATCCCCTCCCCAAGACCCCAAATCCCCCCAGGACCTCCCAGACCCCAAATCCTCCCCGAAGAGACCCCAAATCCCCCCAAAACCCCAAATCCCCCCAAGAAACCCCAAATCCCCCAAGAGACCCCCGACCCCAAATTCCCCCCCCCCAGACCCCAAATTCCCCCCGACCCCAAATTCCCCCCCCAGACCCCAAATTCCCCCCCATGACCCCAAATTCCCCCCCCCACGACCCCAAAACCCCCCAGGCTCCAACACAGCAAACGTTTATTTCTTAGAAAAACCCTTTTACAAACAAATTCGCGATGGGGGGGGGGGGGGGGTGACCCCAAAAGAGACCCCACAGGGGGCAGCGGGACCTAGGGGGGGGGGGGATTTGGGGTCCCCGGGACAGTTTTGGGGTCCCCGGAACAGTTTTGGGGACCCCACAACCCTCCTGGGTGCCCTGGGGCCAATTTTGGGCCCCCCCCGGAGCATTTTTGGGGACCCCAAAGCCAAATTTGGGACCCCAAAGGCAATTTCGGGGCCCCCCAGGCCAATTTGGGGACCCCAAAGCCAACGGCAGGACCCCAAAACCAATTTGGGGACCCAAAAGCCCCCCAAGGGGTTTTTGGGGTCCCCCAAGGGGATTTTGGGGTCTCCCAGCCCCATTTTGAGGCCCCAGAGCCCAATTTGGCAACCCTAAAACCAACTTCAAGACCCTAAAAGCAATTTCGGGACCCCCCCGGACTGATTTTGGGGTCCCAGAGCCCACCTTTGGGACCCCAAAGCCAACCCCAAAACCCTAAAAACAATTTTGGGACCCCCCCAAATTTGGGACCCCCCCCCAGCCCGAATTTTGGGGCCCCAGAGCCCAATTTTACGTCCCCAGAGCCCAAATTGGGGACCCTAAAACCAACTTCAAGACCCTAAAAGCAATTTCGGGACCCCCCCGACTGATTTTGGGGTCCCAGAGCCCAATTTTGGGGCCCCGAAGCCATTTCCAGGACCCTAAATCCCATTTCAAGCCCCTAAAGCCACATTTGGGACCCCCCAGGCCGTTTTTGGGGTCCCAGGGCCCAATTTTGGGACCCCAAACCCCCCCCCAGCGCCCCCAAATCGACTTGGGGCCCCCCCAGCCCATTTGGGGTCGGTGGCAGGGACCCCAAAGGGAGCCCAAGGGGAACGGGGCCGGGTTTGGGGCTGTGGGGTCGGGATTTGGGGTCCCGGGGGAGCATTTTGGGGCCATTTGGGTGGGATTTGGGGGCTTGGGGTGGGTTTTGGGGCCCCGGGGATAGGATTTGGGGCCCCTGGGGTGGGATTTGGGGTCCTGGGGGGCAGTTTGGGGACACGGGGATGGGGTCTGCGGCACCAGGGGTGGGTTTTGGGACCCTGGGGGCAGATTTTGGGGTGCCAGGGGTGGGTTTGGGGATCCTGGGGGTGGATTTGGGACCCCAGGGGTGGATTTGGGATCCCGGGGGTGGATTTTGGGATCCTGAGGGTGGTTTTTGGGATCCTGGGGATGGACTTGGGACCCTGGGAGAGGTTTTGGGGACCCTGGGGATGGTTTTTGGGGTCCTGGGAGTGGATTTGGGGCCACAGGTATAGGATTTGGGGATAGGATTTGGGGCACAGCAGTGAATTTGTGACCCTGGCGGTGCCTTTTGGGGTGCCGGGGGCGGTTTTTGTGACCCCAGGGGTGGCTTTTGGGATCCCGGGGGTGGTTTTTGGGATCCCGGGGGTGGATTTGGGACCCCGGGGTTGGTTTTGGGGTCCTGGGAGTGGATTTGGGGCCACAGGTATGGGATTTGTGGATGGGATTTGGGACAAAGTGGTGGATTTGTGACCCCAGGGGTGATTTTTATGCCCCCGGGGGTGGTTTTTGGGGTGCTGGGAGTGGTTTTTGGGACCCCAGGGGTGGCTTTTGGGATCCCGGGGGTGGTTTTTGGGATCCCGGGGGTGTATTTGGGACCCCGGGGTTGGGTTTGGGGTACTGGGAGTGGATTTGGGGCCACGGGTATGGGGTTTGTGGATGGGATTTGGGACAGGAGGCTGGATTTGTGCCCCCGGGGGTGGTTTTTGTGACCCCAGGGGTGGTTTTTGGGATCCCAGGGGTGGCTTTTGGGATCCCGGGGGTGGCTTTTGGGATCCCGGGGGTGGATTTGGGATCTCGGGGGGCGGATTTGGGGCGGATTTGGGGTTCCCTCAGAGGAAGGCGTCGCACCACTCTCGCAGGCAGCCGGAGCAGTCGCGGCTCTGCTTGGCGTTGGCCCCGCAGGCGTCGCGCAGCCACTCGCGGAACAGCTCCTCGTCCTTCTTCAGCACCAGGAACTGCCCCAGCACCACGTACGCCTGGAAAAAAACCCCAAAAACGACCCCAAAACGGTCCCGAACGGCCCCGAAATGGCCACGGGGATATAGGGATGTCCCCGTGTTCACAAAGGGGCACCTAAAGCCCTAAAAGTGCCCCAAAAGTGCCCCAAAAGCCCTAAAAGTGCCCCCAAACATCCCGACCCTATATGCCCCCAGAGTCCTTTTATGGGATGTGGTCCCTAAATGACCCCAAATGTCCCCCAATACCTCAAAAATGTCCCCAAACAACCCCCCCAGGTCCCAATGCCACCATCCCTGTCCCCAAAAGTGCCCCCAAAGCCCTAAAAGTGTCCCTAAAGACCCTGACCCTATATGCCCCCAGAGCCCTTTTATGGGATGTGGTCTCTAAATGACCCCAAAAATGGCCCCAAATGGCCCCAAAATGGCCACGGGGATAGAGGGATGTGCCTGTGATCACAAAGGGGCACCTAAAGCCCTAAAAGTGCCCCAAAAGTGCCCCAAAAGCCCTAAAAGTGCCCCTAATGACCCTGACCCTATATCTCTCCGGAGTCCTTTTATGGGATGTGGCTGCTCCTGGGGTCCCCAAATGTCCCCAAATCCCTCCAAATGTCCCCAAAGAAATCCCCTGTGTCCCCAAATCCCCCCAAACCCCCCCAGCCCCCCCAAACATCCCCAACCCCCCAAATGCCCCCCAGGGTCCCCAACTCCCCCCAAATCTCCCCCTAAATGCCCCCAACTCCCCCCAAATCCCCCTAAATGTCCCCAAATGCCCCCTAAATGTCCCCAAATGCCCCCCGGTGTCTGTAACCCCCCAAAATGTCCCCAAATCCCCCCAGCCCCCCAAATCCCCCCACCTTGTCGAAGCCCTTCTCCTCCAGCTTCTTGCCCAGGACGTCCCCGATCCCGGCCAGGGTCCCCAAACCCCCCAAATCCCCCCAAAACCCCCTAAACCCCCCCAAACCCCCCCTTGGTGCCCCAAATCTCCCCCAAACCCCCCAAGCCCCCCAAATCCCCCCAAACCCCTGCCAGCCCCCCCCAAACATCCCCAAACCCCCTAAATGCCCCTCCAGTGTCCCCAACTCCCCTCAAATCCCCCCAAACGCCCCCAAATCCCCCTAAATGTCCCCAAATCCCTCCTAAATGTCCCCAAATGCCCCCGGTGTCTGTAACCCCCCCGAAATGTCCCCAAACCCCCCAAATCCCCCCAGCCCCCCCAAATCCCCCCACCTTGTCGAAGCCCTTCTCCTCCAGCTTCTTGCCCAGGACGTCCCGATCCCGGCCAGGGTCCCCAAACCCCCCAAATCCCCCCAAAACCCCCTAAACCCCCCAAACCCCCCTTGGTGTCCCCAAATCCCCCCAGCCCCCCCAAACATCCCCAAACCCCCCCAAATGCCCCTCCAGTGTCCCCAACTCCCCCAAATCCCCCCAAACCCCCCTAACCCCCCAAATCCCCCCAAATGTCTCCTTGATGTCCCCAAATCCCCCCAAACACCCCCAAATCCCCCTGGTGTCCCCAACTCCCCCAAATCCCCCCAAACGCCCCCAAATCCCCCTAAATGTCCCCAAACCCCCCAAATCCCCCCAGCCCCCCAAATCCCCCCACCTTGTCGAAGCCCTTCTCCTCCAGCTTCTTGCCCAGGGCGTCCCCGATCCCGGCCAGGGTCCCCAAACCCCCCAAATCCCCCCAAAACCCCCTAAACCCCCCAAACCCCCTTGGTGTCCCCAAATCCCCCCGAGCCCCCCAAATCCCCCCAAACCCCCCCCAGCCCCCCAATGCCCCTCCAGTGTCCCCAACTCCCCCCATATCTCCCCAAAAGCCCCCAAATCCCCCCAAATGCCCCCAAATGCCCCCCAAATCCCCCAGCCCCCCCAAATGTCCCCAAATCCCCCCAAACCCCCCTGACCCCCAAATCCCCCTCAAATGTCTCCTTGATGTCCCCAAATCCCCCCAAACGCCCCCAAATCCCCCCTGGTGTCCCCAAATCCCCCTAAATGTCCCCGAATCCCCCAAATCCCCCCAAATCCCCCTAAATGTCCCCAAACCCCCCAGCCCCCCAAATCCCCCCAGCCCCCAAATCCCCCCACCTTGTCGAAGCCCTTCTCCTCCAGCTTCTTGCCCAGGACGTCCCCGATCCCGGCCAGGGTCCCCACCGGTTTCTCGCCCATGGGCTCCGCCACGAAGTCGCGGTGCTTCTGCGACGTCGAGGACATCGCGCCTGGGGGGGGGGGCACGGGGGGTCACAGGGGGTCAGGGGGGTCAAAGGGGGCGTGGGGGGTCAGGGGTCAAGGGGGGGTCAGGGGTCAAGGGGGGTCAGGGGTCAGGGGGTCACCCAAATGTAATGGGGCAGGGGGAGGGGAGGGGACAGGGGGTGGGTGGGGAATGGGGATGTTTGGGGGGCACGGGGGGTCAAGGGGGGTCAGGGGGGTCAGGGGGACGTGGGGGTCGGGGGTGTAGGGGGAAAGGGGGGGCCGGGGGGTCACCCAAATGTAATGGGGTGGGAGAGACTGGGGGAGACAGGGGGATGGGTGGGGAATGGGGACATTTGGGGGGTACAGGGGGTCAGGGGGGGTCAAAGGGGGTCGGGGGAGTATGGGGGGCGTGGGGGGGTCAGGGGTCAAGGGGGTGTGGGGGGGCACGGATGTAATGGGGCAGGGGGAGGGGAGGGGACAGGGGGTGGTGTGGGGAATGGGGATGTTTGGGGGGTATGGGGGGTCGGGGGGTCAAAGGGGGCGTGGGGGGGTCGGGGGGGTCAGGGGGGCGTGGGGGGGTCAGGGGGAGGTGTGGGGGGAAGGGGGGCCGGGGGGGGTCACCCAAATGTAATGGGGCAGGGGGAGGGGGAGGGAATAGGGTGTGGGGGGAATGGGGGGTACAGGGGGTCGGGGGGGGGGTCAAAGGGGGCGTGGGGGGTCACAGGGGTCAGGGGGCTGTGGGGGGGCCGGGGGTCACCCAAATGTAATAGGGCGGGGGAGGGGGAGGGGACAGGGGGTGGGGGGAATGGGGACATTGGGGGGGGCGTGGGGGGTCCGGGGGGCTTTGGGGGGGCGTGGGGACAGTGGGGGGGGCAAAGGGGGCGGGGGGGGGCACCGGGGGGGGGTTGGGGATAAGGGGGGGCGCGGGAGGGGGAAACGGGGGGGGAGGGGGACCCGGGGGGGGAGGGGCACCGGGAGGGGCCGGTTGGGGGTGGGGGGACGGGGACGGCGGGGGGACCCAAGGGGGTCACGAGGGTCACGGGGGGTCACGGGGTCACGGGGGGGTCACGGGGGGGGCGGGGGGGGGACCAGTGACCCGCCCTTCCCCCCCCTCACCTCCCCGCCGCCGCTCCCGCCTCAGGCCGCTGCCGCCGCTGCTTGCGCGCTGACGTCACTTCCGGCCGGCCATAGAGACGGCGCCTAGAGGGGACGCGGGGAGGGGGGTGGGCGCTCTAACCGCCCGCTGGGATCATAGAGAGGAGGGGGGGGGAGCGGGTTTTTGAGGGGATTTCGAGAGAAATTGGGGTTCCCGGGGGTTGGGGCGGTGAGGGGGTGTCTGAGGGAGTTCCAAATGTCTCCTCGCGGGGTTGTTTTTTGGGTGGGGAAAAAGGGAAATAAGGAAAAGCGGCCCCAGCGCGGCAGGCATGGGTTTGGGGGAAATTGGGGGGATTTTGGTGCTCATTGGGGTGAAATTTGTGGAAAAAAGGGCCTGAAAGGAAGCTGTCCGGGATTTGGGGGTGAAAACTTTTCTTACTCGATCCAGAGTGTGCAGGAGCAGCTCACAGCGAGGGCTGAGCTGTTTTGGGGTTAATTTCTGTGATTTTGGGCACTTTTTGGTCACCTTTAAGCCCAAATGTTCCCTCAGAGCAAAGTGGTGTGGGTGACGTTCCCCACTTGTGCCCTAAATTGTCACTTCCAAGCCCAAAAAGGGCTCTGGGGCCTTGTGGGGGCACCGCAAGGCCCCAGTGACACCAGAACAGCGGGTGATGATTTTGGGCTGAAAAAGGGCGTTTTTGGGTAGGGTTGGGAGGCATTGGGGGTGGTGCTATGGGGACAGAGACGTTTTGGGGATCCCATAGTGGTAACTGGGGATGAGGGCTGGACCCCCAAAGCAACATTGATCCCAAAATGACATTTTTTAACCAAATTTTCCCCCAAACACCCACATTTTGAGGTGTTTTTATCCAAATCTTTCCCCAAACACCCCAAATTCGTAGCAAGGAGGCTCAGGGCACACCAAAACGCACAATAATGTGTGAAAAGTTGGTGAAACACCTCAAATTTGGGGCTAAAACCTGACCCATAGGTGTCGGGGGAACAGAGCAGGGAATATAAGCCAAAAATTGCCAAAAAGCAGCAAAAAGGGGTAAAAATGAGCACAGGTTGAAAAACCTCCCCAAAAAGGATCCCAAACTGGTGAGTAGGAAGGCTTGGGGAGATTTTGGAGCAAAACTGAAGGGATTTGGATAAAACCCAAACAAGAAGTGTGAAAAATGTCAGATTTGGGGCTGGAGGAGCGGAAATCAGGAAGATTTCCCCCAATTTCACACCTTCCCCCAGGGTCCCAAGGCCATTTTGGGGCTGTTTTGGGATTTCTGAGCCCACATTGACCCATTTTTACCCTTCCAAGCCCTGTTTGACCCAGTTTTTTACTCCTCTGGGCCTAAAACTGCTGGTTTTTGCCCTTCCAGCCCAGAATTGCCCATTTCTGCCCATTCTAGACCCACTTGGGGCCCACTGTCACCCAGCAAGGAGATGCTGTCCCTCGAGCGCAGCCAATTTGGGGCTTTTTGTGGGGAAAAATGTAAGAAAATAATTTTAAAAAGGTGAAACTGCTTTCCATCAGAGCTCATTACCAAAAAATTACTTTTCTGTCTTTTTTTGAATTTTCTCCCTCATTTTTTGCTTTTTCTGTAATTTTTTCCTTTTATCTTCCTCACTTTTATTCTATTATTTTGCTTTTTTCCCTCTTAAATTGTTTTTTCTTATTTTGTTTTTGTTTTTCTCATTTTTTAGTTTTTCTTTATGTTTTTGCCTTTTTACTTCACCTTTTGCTCTATATTTTTTGTTTTCCCTCACTCTTGCTGCTTATTTACTTATCATTTGCCCTTTTTTTTATCACTTTTCCCTCTTTTTTGCCCTTTTTCTTAATTTTTTTGCCCTTTTCCCTCATTTTTTACCTTTTTCCCTACTTCTTTTCCTTTTTCCCTCATTTTTTAACCTTTTCTCCTCAGTTTTTTGATGTTTTCCCTCTCTTTTGCTGCCTCTGTCCTCAATTCTTTTCCTTTTTCCCTCATCTTGTTGCATTTTTCCCTCAGTTTTTGCCTTTTTCCCTCATTTTTTGCCCTTTTTGCAGAGCTGCCCCCGGGCTCCAAGCGCAGGCCCCGCCCCCATCCCTCAGCCCCGCCCACTCCCGCTGTGGCCCCGCCCCTTCACGACCACCGAGAGCGCCAACGTCGAAAGGGGCGTGGTTATATAACTACAGTGGGCGGGGCATGCAAATCACCTCAATACGAACAATATGAAGGGGGCGTGGCTTATCGCTGACTGTGGGCGGGGCATGCAAATCACGGCTCCGTGACACGAATGAGGCCGAGGGGCGGGGCTACTCCGCCGGAGAGGGGTCGGCGGGGCGGGACCAGCCCCACCCCGCAGCCAATCGGGCGGCGCCGCCCCCTGCTCGCGGCCAATCGGGAGGCCGCGCGGCATCACGTGACGCGTTCAAAGCGGCCATTTCGTGAGGGAGCCGCGGAGCTGGGGGGGGCGAGGGAATCCCTCATTGTGTCCCCGTGCGGGGTCAGGGAATTAAATTCCTCTAACTTTTTAAGTAATAAATGATAAAGGGGGATAGTTTCTGCTTGTTTTGCCCGAATTTCCTTGATTTTTAGGGAAAGTGTAGGAAAAAGACACTAAAAACACTGCTAAGCCTGTGCCAAGCATGTGGGTGCTGTCAGATGAGCCACAGGAACGACAAAAATGGTTAAAAAATGAATTTCTACCCCAAGGCAGGAGGGCAGCAGCTGGATGAGCGGCCCTGAAGTGCTGCCGGGGCTCGTTTGTTCCTTTTGGGACTCCAAACACCTAAAGAAATGAACCTAAAAGTGTTTGTTCCTCTTGGGACTTGAAATAATTTTTAAAAAAGGAAGCCAAAAGCGATTGTTTTTACTGTGATTTAAAACATCTGAAAGAAAAACGCAGCCTAAAAGCTGTGTGGTGTCAGGTGGGAATAAAGCAGAGCGGCCTGTGGCCAAAAACTCCTTTTCTCAGCCACGTCTGCTCTGCCACGGTGTAATTCTTATTTATACAGAATAAACCTTAATATTGTCATCGTGGTGTGGGTTTATAGCGGCTCGGCTGTGCTGTGGGAGCCGTTTTCCTTCCAGGTGCCCACCTGCGGCTTAGATCCGGGACCTTTTCCTATCGGAGAACTTTTCTCGCGTCTCCCTGCCGAGCCCCGGGCCTGCCGAGGAGCTGCTGGTGACAAAACCAGCTGCGAACCTGCGTAAATCACGAATAATTAATAAACTTCTGAGTTTTAACGATTATATGAAGTAATTTATGCTGTGAAGCGTCCTACCTGCTCGCTACCGCCTCGCTGAGCGCTTCCCTTGCCCCCGTTCCCCTTTTCACCCCCCTAAGGCCCGGCGGAGCCCCCGTCAGGGCCGCCACCATTTTCGTGAGGCGCTGCTGCGCAGCACGGCGGCCGCCTGCGTGCCGGCCCCCGGGGCTCCCGCTGCGGCCTCCGCCGGGCCGATTCGCCGCTCCCCCGGCCCCGCCGGGACGGCTCCGGCCTCGGGAGCCCCGAACCGGGCCCGGGCCCTGCCCCGGCCGCGGCCCCGCCGCCCTCGGGCCCCTCCGCGGCCGCCTCAGGCCCCGTCACAAAATGGCGGCGGGTGCGCGACGGCGGGAAGCGAGCGAGGAGGCGCCGCCCAATCAGAAAGCGCCTTCCCGCGTCGCTAGGCAGAACGGACGCCCCTCCGTTTTTCCATAGGGCGCGCCGCGCCCAATGGGAAAATAAAACGAGCCGCGAGCGCGGCGCGGGCGGACCAATAGGCGAGCGCCTTTCCGCGTCGCTAGGCAGAACAGCGCCCTCCGCGGCCTGCCATAGGGCGCCGCTCGCCCAATGGCAAAATCACCCGGGGGGTGCGCAGCGTTGCGGGGGTAGAGCGGGCGCGGCGCGCATGCGCAGGGGGGCGCGCAGGCGCGGGGGGGGCGCGCGGCGCATGCGCGGTGCGTGCGCGGGAGGCGGCGGCGGCGGCGAGGAGGAGGCGGCGGCGGCGGCGGCGGCGGCGAGGGCCGGGCCCGGGGCCGCTCCGCTCCGCTCCCCCCCCGGGTGCTTCGCGTGAAGGCGCCGCCCCCCTCCCCTTCCCCTTCCTCTTCCTCATCTCCCTCCGCCTTCCTCCTCCTCCTCCTCTTCCTCCTCCCGCCGCTCGGCCTCCGCCGCCTCAGGCCTCACCCCCCCCTCCTCCTCCATCACCTCACAGCCTCCCCCCCTTTCCCCCTCCCCCTTCCCCGTTTCCCCTCCCCCTTCCCCCGTTCCCTTTTCCCCGTTTTTTGTTTTTTTTTTTTATTTTTTTTCCTCCCCTTTTTCCCGCCGCCGCTATGGACGTGAAGCGGCTGAAGGTGACCGAGCTGCGGGCCGAGCTGGGCCGGCGCGGCCTGGACTCGCGCGGCCTGAAGGTGGAGCTGGCGCAGCGGCTGCAGGAGGCCCTGGACGCCGAGATGTTGGCGGCGGGGCCCGAGGAGAGCGGCGGAGGAGGAGGAGGAGGAACGGGAGGAGGAGGAGGAGGAGGTGGAGGAGCAGCAGCAGCAGCAGCCGCGGGGACCGGCGGAGGGGAAGCGGGGCCGCCGGCGGGCCCGGCCTCGCAACGGCCCGGAGGAGGCCCCGAGGAGGAAGAGGAGGAGGAGGAGGAGGAAGAAGACGAAGAGGAGGAGGAGGAGGAGGACGAGGAGGCGCTGCTGGCCGACGAGGAAGCCGCCGAGGCTGCCGGTGAGGCGGAGGCGGCCCCGGCCGGCCCCCCGGAGGAGGAGGAGGAGGAGGAGGAGGAGGCGGAGGAAGAAGCAGCAGCAGCCGCGGCCCCCCCGGAGGAGCCCCCCCAGCAGCAGCAGCAGCCCCAGGAGCCGGCGGCGGCGGGGGCCGAGGAGCCGCAGCCCCAAGGCCCCGAGGGCAGCGGCGTCAACGGCGCCGAGCGGCCGCCCGAGGAGGCTCCCAGCGGGGACGAGGCCGCAGCCGCGGAGGCCAAGGAGGAGGAGGCCGCGCAGGCCGGTGAGATTTGCCCCCCACACACACACACACACGCGAGGGGTTTTGGGGGGGCTCCGGGGTGGTTTTGGGGAGGTTTTGGGGGGTTTTGGGGGTGCTTTGGGGTCCCTGAGGTGCTGGTCTTTAAGGTTGGGGGGTCCTTGGGGTGTTTTGGGGGGTCTGCAGGGTGCGTTGGGGGTCCCAAGGGAGTTTTGGGGGGTCCTTGGGGTGCTTTGGGGGTCCCAAGGTGCTGGCCCTTAAAGTTTGGGGGGGTCCTCGGGGTGCTTTGGGGGTCCCCAGGGTGTTTTGGGGGGTCCTTGGGGTGTTTTGGGGGGTCTCTGAGCTGCTGGTCCTTAAAGTTTGGGGGTCCTTGGGGTGCTTTGTGGGTCCCTGAGGTGCTGGCCTTTAAAGTTTGGGGGGTCCTCGGGGTGTTTTGGGGGGTCCTTAGGGTGCTTTGGGGGTTCTTGGGGTGCTTCCCATAAAGTTTGAGGGTTCTTGGGTTGCTTTGGGGGATCCTCGGGGTGTTTTGGGGGGTCCTCGGGGTGCTTTGGGGGTCCCAAGGTGCTGGCCGTTAAAGTTTTGGGGGTCCTCGGGGTGTTTTGGGGGGTCCTTAGGGTGCTTTGGGGGTTCTTGGGGTGCTTCCCATAAAGTTTGAGGGTTCTTGGGTTGCTTTGGGGGGTCCTCGGGGTGTTTTGGGGGGTCCTTGGGGTGCTTTGGGGGTCCCAAGGTGCTGTCCCTCAAAGTTTGGGGGTCCCCGGTGTGTTTTGGGGGTCCCCAGGGTGCTTTGGGGGATCCCAATTTGCTTCCCATAAAGTTTGGGGGGTCCCCAGGGTGCTTTTTGGGGTCCTTGGGGTGCTTTGGGGGTCCCAAGGTGCTGTCCCATAAAGTTTTTGGGGTCCCCCGGGTATTTTTGGGGCCCATCAGGCTGTTTTGGGGGTCCTGGGGTGTTTTAGGGGCCCCGATCTGCTGCTCCCCAAACTTTTAGGGGATTTGGGGGCGTTTTGGGGGGCCCCACTTGTTGCCCCAGAAGGTTTTGGGGGTTCTTGGGGTGTTTTTGGGGTCCCTGAGCATGTTTTGGGGTGCTTTGGGGGTTCCCTTTGCCCCCCCCTTATTTGGGGGTCCTCTCACCCCCCAAATTAGGGGCTCTTGGCGCTTTGGGGTCCCCAAAATCCCCCAAAACCACTTAAACCCACCCAAAACACCCCAAAAATGACCTAAACCCACCCAAAACACCCCCAAACCACTTAAACCCCCCCAAAACTCCCCCAAAACCCCCAATTTTGGGGCGAAATCATCTTCCTGAAGCCCCCCGGGGCTCCCTTTGACCATGGGATCCTAAAAAAAACCCCAAAGGTGCCCCAAGGAGCGGGTAATTAGCGCCTAACGAAGCCTTAATTAACCAGCCCCGGGAGGAAGGAGGGCGCCGCGCCGTTCCGGCCGCTTTTTATGACGTTTTTGGACCCAAAAAACCCCAAACTTGGCTCAATTCAGGGCGCTGGCGGGCTCCGGGCTCAGAATCGCCTTTTTCTGGGTTTTGAGCTCAAAATAAAAAGCAGATTTTGGGGGGAAATGAGGTTAAAAACGGGGAGAATTGGGTTTAGTGATGGGTTTGGGGTTTTGTGCAGGAGCCCGGCGGGTTCCTGGGGCTTTCGCTTTCCTCGTTAGGAATTAACGAGCAGGTGCCAGGATTTTTCTCCTTTTTTGATGAAAATAGAGATGATATTTGTTAATTTTTAATTTTTAAGGGGTTTTAAGGCTTCTCCAAGACTTCTTTTAAGAATTTTTAGTGCTTTTTTTTGGGTTTATTTTGGGATTTGGCTATGAGAGTGAAGGGAGCTGAATCCCAAAACTTTGTGCTGTTGTTTAATTAATGGGACCGGGGATTTTTCTCTTATTTTGATGAAAATAAAGGTGATATTTGTGAATTTTTTCATTTTTAAGGGGTTTTAAGGCGGCTTTAAGCCATTTATAAGGCTTTTTAGTGATTTTTTTCTGGTTTTATATCAGGATTTGGCTACAAAAACGAAGGGATCTCAATTACAAACCTTCGTGGTGGCGTTTAATTAATGGGACCTGGGATTTTTCCCTTATTTTGATGAAAATGGAGATAGAATTTTATTATTTTTTATTTTTTAAGGGGTTTTGAGGCTTCTTTAGCCCTTTTTTAAGACTTTTTAGTGCCGTTTTCTGATTTTATATGGGGATTTGGCTACGAAAATGAAAGAATCTCAATTACAAAACTTTGTGGTGCTGTTTATTTAATTGGACCTGGGATTTTTCCCTTTTTTTGATGAAAACAGAGATGATACTTGCTAATTTTTAAATTTTAAGGGGTTTTAGGGCTTCTTTAAGCCACTTTTAAGACTTTTTAGTGCTTTTTACCTAGTTTTGCATTGGGATTTGGCTATGAAAACGAAGGGAGCTGAATCCCAAAACTTTGTGCTGTTGTTTAATTAATTGGACCGGGGATTTTTCCCTTTTTTGGATGAAAACACAGATGACATTTGTTAATTTTTAATTTTTAAGGGGTTTTAAGGCTTCTTTAACCCTTTTTTAAGACTTTTTTGGGTGCTTTTCTGCTGTTTTCTATGGGGATTTGGCTCTGAAAACGAAGGGAGCTGAATCCCAAAACTTTGTGGTGCTGCTTAATTAATCGGACCTGGGATTTTTTCCTTTTTTTTTGATGAAAATGGAGACGGAATTGTTATTTTTTCATTTTTAAGGGGCTTGAAGGCTTCTTTATCCCTTTTTTAAGACTTTTTAGTGCCTTTTTTTGATTTTATATCAAGATTTGGCTGCGAAAACGACGGGATGCGACCCCCAAACCTTCACGGGGCACCCCTTAACTCCCCCTCACCCCCATTAACCCCGCCGGGGGAGCAAAACCCCGCGGCTCGGCGCTCTCCGGACCAAATTTCCCCAAACGGGGCCAGATTTTGGGGCCGTAAAGGTGGTTTTTTGTGCCGGCAGGGGACGAGGAGGACAAGGCGAAGCCGGCGGGCTCGGACGGGGAGCGGCGCGGCGTCAAACGGCAGCGGGACGAGAAGGACGAGCACGGGCGGGCTTACTACGAGTTCCGCGAGGAAGCCTACAACAGCCGGTGCGTGCCCCCAAATCCTGCTCTTTTTCCCCCAAAATCCCCGGCCCTTTTTTTTTTTTTTTTTTTTGGGCTAAAAACCCGCCTTTTTCGCTCAGCTCCAAGTCGCCGCCGCCGCCGGAGGAGGAGCCGAGAGAAGGGGAGGACGATGAGAGCGCCGTCATCCTGGACACCTGTACGTGGAGATTTATCTAAAAATGTGATAAAAAGGCACATTTTTTGGGGGAAAATTGGGTTTTTCTTATCATGCCCGGCCTAATTAATGAGCGGCAGCGCTAATTGAGGTGGAAGCTGGACAAACAAGGCATTTGGATGAGGGTGCACAGCTCAATTTTGCTTGGTTTTGCTCTTTTTGAAACAAATTATAAATTAAGAACCCCTCTTTTTGCACTTTTTGGGGGGTTTTAATTTATAACTTGCTTGTTTTGGCTCTTTTTTGGGGTGTTTTAACTTATAATTTGCTTCTTTTGGCTCTTCTTGGGGGTTTTAATTTATAATTTGGTTCTTTTTGGGCGGGGTTAATTTACAATTTGCTTCTTTTTGCTCTTTTTTGGGGTTTTTAATTTACAATTTGCATCTTTTTGCTCTTTTGGGGGGTTTTTAATTTATAATTTGCATTATTTTGCTCTTTTTGGGGGGTTTTAATTTGTAACTTGCTTCCTTTGGCTCTTTTTGGGGGTTTTAACTTATAATTTGGTTCTTTTTGCTCTTTTTGGGGGGTTTTTAATTTCTAATTTGCTTCTTTTTGCTCTTCTTTGGGGGTTTTAATTCATAAAAGCTCCAAATCCACATTGTTTTCCTTGCTAACACGCTTCAAAAAACCTCTAATCTTTGACCAACCTTTTATTTGTTAAAAAAGAGGTTGCAAACCTTACTAAAAAAGAGGTTGCAAACCTTTTATTTCCTAAAAGGTTGTGGAAAAGGTAATAAAATGACCAAATTTGTCACTCTTCCTCACGGATAACTCCAAAATCCCCCCGGAATTTCTCCAATGTGATGTTTCAAGGAGCAGCAGGGCGATTTTTCGGGGGAAAAACCCTCGAAAACGCGGCCGGGGAGGGCTGCAGGCTCTCCGCTGTTGACAATTTGCCCGTTTTGCTGATTTTTCGCCCCGTTTCTCGCCCCGCAGACACCTCGGACCTGCATTTCCGTGCCACGAAGGATCGCTACGGGGGGCAGCCGCTCTTCTTCGAGAAGTTCCCGGCCCTCTGGGCTGGGGCGAGGAGCACGCACGGCGTCACCAAGGGCAGGGTCTGCTTCGAGGCCAAGGTGAGGCCTTTTGGGGCAAATTCCGGGCATTTTGGGGCTGCTTTCGTTCACGTCTGGGGCACTTCAGGGGTTTGGCCCTCTGTGTTCACGGATTTGGACCCCCACAACCTCTGCTTTTGGCTCCTTTCCTCATCTTTTGACCACTTTTCCTCAGCTCCAGCCCCTTTCCACGTGCTGAAAACCCCAATTTTTGCCCAAAATCCCATGGTTTTGCCCCATTTTATCCCAAATATGGGACGCTTTCAGGGTTTGGTGTCCTGTAACTTCTTTGGACCCCCTCAGCTTCCCCTTTTGGCTCCTTTCCTCACTCTTTGGCCACTTTTCCTCCATTTTTGGCCCCTTTCCACATGCTGAAAACCCCAATTTTTGCCCAAAATCCCTTCGTTTTGCCTCATTTTATCCCAAACATGGGACACTTTGGGGGTTTGTTCTCTTGTCACTGTTTTTCACTCCCACAACCTCCCCTTTTTGCTCCTTTCCTCACTGTTTAGCCACTTTGCCTCAGCTGCTCTCCCTTACCACATGCTGAAAACCCCAATTTTTGCCCAAAAACCCTCTATTTTGCCCCATTTTTGCCCAAACATGGGAAAATTTTAGCGTTTGTTCTCTTGTCACAACTTTGCACCCCCACAACCTCCCCTTTTGGCTCCTTTCCTCACCTTTTGGCCCCTTTCCCCCCCGTTCCATCCCCTTCCCACGTGCAGAAACCCTGCTTTTTGTGCAGAAGCTCCGTTTTTGCCCAAAAAGGCAGCGTTTTGCCCCATTTTTTGCAGGTGACGCAGCACCTCCCGGTGAAGGAGGGCAGCTCCGAGGTGCCGCTCTTCCGCGTCGGCTGGTCCGTCGACTTCTCCCACTCACAGCTGGGTAAGCACCCCCCCCTTCATTTTGGGGCAGTTTCTGTGGTTTTGGGGAGTTCGTGGGTTTTGGGGAGAGGTTGGTGTGGATTTGGGGCATTTTGGGGGGGTTTTGGTGTGGTTTTGGGGAACTTTGCCTGGGTTTTGTTGGGGGTTGTCTGGGTTGGGGGTGTTTGGGGATTTTGGCCCCCCTTTTTTTTTTTCCCCCTTCCCCATTTTTGTGGGACTTTTACTGCATTTTGGGGGCCATTTATCCCATTTTTGTGGATTTTTGCCCCATTTTGGGACTGTCTATCCAATTTTGGGGGCCATTTGCCCCTTTTTGGGGGTATTTTTACCCCTTTTTGAGGCCGTTTGCCCCATTTTGGTGCCGTTTTTCCCATTTTTTGGTATTTTCACCACTTTTTGGGACCATTTACCCCCTTTTTAGGTCCAGTTGTCCCATTTTGGGGGTTGTTTATCCCATTTTTGTGGATTTTTGCCCCATTTGGGGACTGTTTGACTCATTTGGGGGCATTTTTACCCCATTTTGGGGGCTGTTTGCCCCATCTGGGGTATTTTTGCCCCCTTTGGGGACCATTTGCTCCATTTTTGTGGGACTTCTACTCCATTTTTGGCGCCATTCATCCCATTTTTGTGAATTTTTACCTCTTTTGGGGACCGTTTGCTCCATTTTGGGGGTTGTTTATCCCATTATTGTAGATTCTTGCCCCCTTTTGGGGGCCGTTTGTCCCATTTTTGGGGTTGTTTGTTGGATTTTGGGGGCATTTTGCCCCATTTTTGGAACTGTTTGTCCCATTTTGGGGGTTGTTTATCCCATTTTTGTGGATTTTTGCACCCTTTTGGGACCATTTGTCCCATTTTGGATGCTGTTTGCCCCATTTTGGGGGTATTTTTGCCCCCTTTGGGGACCATTTGCCCCATTTTTGTGGGACTTCTACCCCATTTTTTACGCCGTTCATCCAATTTCTGTGGATTTTCACCCAGTTTGGTACTGTGTGCCCCATTTTTGGCATTTTTCACCCCATTTTATGCTTTCCCTTGCAGGGGAGGACGAGCTCTCCTACGGCTACGACAGCCGGGGGCTGAAGGTGACGAGCGGGCGCTTCGAGGCCTTCGGGCAGCCCTTCGGCGAGAGCGACGTCATCGGCTGCTACGCGGTGCGGAAATTGAGAAAACTCCTGCTTTTTGCCCCAAAACACGCAGTTTTGCCCCATTTTGTCGCAAATATGGGACATTTCTGGGGTTTGGCCCCATTGCCACCGCTATGGACCCCCTCAGCTTCCCCTTTTGGCTCTTTTCCTCACCCTTTGGTCACTTTCCCTCGGCTCCGTCCTCTTACCACATGCTAAAAACCCCAATTTTTGCCCGAAAATCTCAATTTTTGCCCCAAAACCCCTCCATTTTGCCTCATTTTATCCCAAACGTGGGACGCTTTTGGGGTTTGTTCTCTTGTCACCACTTTTCACCCCCACAACCTTCCCTTTTTGCTCCTTCCCTCACCGTTCAGCCATTTTGCCTCAGCTGCTCTCCCTTATCACATGCTAAAAACCCCAATTTTTGCCTCAAAACCCCAATTTTTGCCACAAAAACCCTCAGTTTTGCCTCATTTTATCCCAAACATGAGACGCTTTTGGGGTTTGTTCTTTTGTCACCACTTTTCACCCCACAACCTTCCCTTTTTGCTCCTTCCCTCACCATTTAGCCCCTTTCCCTCAGCCGCTCTCCCTTACCACATGCTGAAAACCCCAATTTTTGCCCCAAAACCCCAATTTTTGCCCCAAAACCCTCCGTTTTGCCCCATTTTATCCCAAACATGGGACGCTTTTGGGATTTATTCTCTCGTCACCACTTTTCACCCCCACAACCTCCCCTTTTTGCTCCTTCCCTCACCATTTAGCCCCTTTCCCTCAGCCGCTCTCCCTTACCACATGCTGAAAACCCCAATTTTTGCCCCAAAACCTCAATTTTTGCCCCAAAACCCCTCAGTTTTGCCTCATTTTATCCCAAACATGGGACATTTTGGCGTTTGTTCTCTTGTCACCACTTTTCACCCTCATAACCTTTTTGCTCCTTCCCTCACCATTTATCCCCATTCCCTCAGCCTCTCTCCCTTACCACATGCTGAAAAAACACCAAATTCTGATCCGAAAACCCCCAAAATCCAGCAAACTACCCATTTTTCCTCTCTTTTCAGGACTTTGAGGGCGACGAGGTGGTGGAGCTGTCCTTCTCCAAGAACGGCGAGGCTCTGGGGCCGGCTTTCGGGGTGCCCAAGGAGGAATTGGGGGGCCGGGCCCTGCTCCCTCACGTGCTGTGCAAGGGCTGCGCCGTCGAGCTCAATTTCGGGCAGCGGGACGAGCCCCTCTGCCCCGGCCCCCTCGGCTTCGTCTTCATCCACGCCGTGCCCCCCGAGGACCGCGTCCGCACCCCGCTGCCCCCCAAAACCACGGAGGAGTGCGAGGTGGGGGGGGGACGCCGCCTTCAGGGGGCTGGGGGGGGTGTTTTGGGTCTCCTGCCCTCGTTTTGTTGATTTTTTTCCTTCGTTTCTTCCATTTTCTTTCCCTTTTTGGGTTCCCCATTCTCATTTCATTTATTTTTTTTCTCTATTCTTGGGTTCCCAATCCTCATTTCCTCAATTTCTTTCGCTATTGCTCCCTCCACCTCATTTGATTTTTTTTCTCTCATTTCCTCCATTTTATTTCCCCTTTTTGGTCCTCCATTCTCATTTCCTCATTTTCCCCCCCTTTTTTCCTCCCTCATCTTTCTTTCATTGATTTTTTTTCCCTCATTTCTTCCATTTTCTTTCCCCTTTTGGGTTCCCCATTCTCATTTCATTGTTTTTCTTCCTCTTTCTGGGTTCCCCATCCTCATTTCCTCATTTATTTTTTTTACTATTGCCCCCCCATCTCTTTTCATTGATTTTTTTTTTTTTTTTCCCCTCATCTCCTCCATTTTCTTTCCCCTTTTGGGTTCCCCATCCTCATTTCCTCATTTTTTCCACTATTGGGCCCCTCTACACCTTGTTTCATTGATCTTTTCCCTCATCTTCTCCATTTTCTTTCCTCTTTTGGACTTCCCATCCTCATTTCTTCAATTTTTCTCCCCTTTTCCCCTCTCACCCTCATTTCCTTGATTATTTTTCCCTTCCCACTCTCATTTCCTCAAATTTTTTCCCTCCCATCCCCATTCCCTTGATTTTTTTTCCACAAACACACCCTCATTTCCTCAATTTTTCCCCCATTTCCTTGATTTTTTCCTCCCTACACACCTTCATTTCCTCTATTTTCCCCCTATTTCCTTGATTTTTTCCCCCATTTCCTCAATTTTCCCCTCTTTTCCCCCCCAGGTGCTGCTGATGGTGGGGCTGCCGGGCTCGGGGAAGACCCAGTGGGCTCAGAAGCACAGCGAGGAGCACCGGGACAAACGCTACAACATCCTGGGGACCGAGCTGGTCCTGCACCAGCTGCGGGTGGGCACCCCAAAAACACCCCCCTCCAGCCCCTTTTAAACCCTTTTATCGATCACTATTGATAATTATTGATCGTTTATTCCCTCTGGCAGACGAGGGGCCCCGAGGAGGAGGAGCTGGACGCCAAGAGCAGGGACCTGTTAATCCAGCAAGCTGCTCAGTGCCTTAGCAAGCTGGTTCAGATCGCTCCCAGGGCCAAGAGGAACTTCATCCTCGACCAGGTGAGGGACACAGGGACACGGGGGGAGGATGAGGAGGCAGAGGGATGAAGGCTCACCTCCTCCTCCTCCTCTTCCCTGCAGTGCAACGTCTACAACTCGGGGCAGCGGCGGAAGCTGCTGGCCTTCAAGGGCTTCTGCCGCAAGGTGGTGGTGGTGGTGCCCACCGAGGACGACTGGAAGAAGAGGCTGGAGCTGCGCAAGGAGGCCGAGGGCGAGGACGTCCCTGACTCCGTCATGCTGGAGATGAAAGGTGCGTTTGCCCACCTCCTTTTTACCTCATTTCCCCACCTTTTTCCTCGTTTTCCCTGCCGATTTTACCTCATTTCCCCTGCCCTTTTTCCTCTGTGTTCCCCCCGTTTCACCTCATTTCCTTGTTTTTTTTTCCTCTCATTTCCCCGCCGTGTTTTCACTTCATTTCCCTCATCATTTTTCCTTTGTTTCCCTGCTGCTTTCACCTCAATTCCCCTGTGTTTTTCCCTCTTTTCCCCTTGACAGTTTTTCCCTCAATTCCCCTGTCGTTTTTCCACCTCATTTCCCTTGCTTTTTTCCTCACTTCCCATTTTTTTCCTAATTTCTCCCTGCCCATTTTTCCCTCAATTCCTCCACCCATTGTCACCTCATGGAAAATACGAGCCTTTTTCACCTGATATTCCCCGCCTTTTTTCCTCATTTCCCCCGTCATGTTTTCCCCTCACTTCTCCTGTTTTTCCCTTCAATTTCCCTGCCTTTTTCACCTCATATCCTCTGTGTTTTTCCCTCATATCCCCCACCATGTTTTCACCTCAATTGCCCCACCGGTTTCCCCTCACTTCCCCTGTTTTTTTTCCTCATTTCCCCATTGTGGTTCCACTTAAATTCTTCCTCCTTTTTCACCTAATTTTCCTTGCGTTTTTCCCCTCACTTCCCCTGGTTTTTCCCTCAATTCCCCCACCCTTTTCACCTCATTTCCCCCATCATGTTTTCCCCTCACTACCCCTGTTTTTTTCCTCCTTCCCCCTGTCATTTTCACCTCATTTTCCCCCGCCTTTTTCCCCTCACTTCCCGTTTTTTTTCCTCATTTCCCCCTGCCCGTTTTTCCCTCATTACCCCCGTGTTGTTCCCTCAATTCCCCTGCCCGTTTTCCCTCAATTCCCATCATGTTTTCACCTCATTTCCCCCACCTTTTTCCCCTCAACCCCCTGTCACGTTTTCACCTCATTTTCCCATCATGTTTTCACCTCTTTTCCCCCATTTTTTCCCTCATTCCCCTGCCTTTTTCACCTCTTTTTCCCCCATTTTTTCCCTCATTCCCCTGCCTTTTCACCTCTTTTTCCCCCATTTTTCCCCTCATATCCCCCACCTTTTCCACCTCACATTTCCCGCCTTTTTCCCCTCAACCCCCCGCCACGTTTTCACCTCTTTTTTCCCCCATTTTTCCCCTCATATCCCCCACCTTTTCCACCTCACATTTCCCGCCTTTTTCCCCTCCCCCCCCCGCCACGTTTTCCCCACAACTCCCCTGCCATTTTCCCTCCGTTTTTCCCCCCTTTTTCACCTCATTTTCTTCCCCTGCAGCCAACTACTCGCTGCCGGAGAAGAACGACTACCTGGACGAGGTGCTGTACGGCGAGCTGCCCAAGGAGGAGGCGCAGCCCCTGGTCACCAAGTACAAGGAGGAGGCCAGGAAGCTGCTGCCCCCCTCCGAGAAACGCGCCAACCGCCGCAACAACCGCAACAAGCGCAACCGCCAGAACCGCAACCGCGGCCAGGGCTACGGTGAGACCCCCCCCAACCTCATCCTCACCCCCTCACCTTCTTTTAAGGCTTTTTTGGGGCTCCCCTGTGACCCCAAACCCTTAATTTCCCCTCACGCAGTGGGCGGCCAGCGCCGGGGCTACGACAATCGCGTCTACGGGCAGCAGCAGTACTGGGGGCAGCCTGGAAACCGAGGGGTGAGAGCTCGCCTCAAACCCCCCGCCACCTCCTTTTTTCCCCTCCCCAACCCCATTTTGAGGCTTTTTGGGGCTTTTCTGTGGTGATTTTTCCAGGGTTACCGCAACTTCTACGACCGCTACCGAGGGGACTACGACAGGTTCTACGGCCGCGACTACGAGTACAACAGATACCGGGACTACTACCGGCAGTACAACCGGGAGGTGAGGGGCGCCCACGGCCCCTTTCCCATTTTATTTTAACCCCCCCAAACCATTTCCCCCCTCTCCTGCCATTTTTAGCCCCCCCCGAACCATTTTCCCCTTCTCCTGCCATTTTTAGCCTCTCCCGTAACCATTTTCCACTTTTTTTCCCACTCTTTACCCCCTTATAACCATTTTTCCCTCATTTTCTACATTTTTAGCCCCCCACATAACCATTTTCCCCCCTTTTTTAATTTTTTAGCCCCCACTATAACCATTTCTCTCTCCGTTTTTCATTATTTACCCCCTCTTTTATTCATTTTAAGCCCCCGCATATCCATTTTTCCCCCTTGTTTCACTTTTTAGCCCCCTTTGCACCATTTTTTTCTCCCTGTTGTAACCATTTTCCCGCATTTTTCATTTTTTAAGCCTCCACTACAACCATTTTCCTCTTTTTTCATTTTTTTTAACTCCCCTGTAACCATTTTCCCCCCTTTTTTCATTTTTAGCCCCCACGGAACCTCTCCCCCCCCCCCCTTATTTTCCATTTTTTAGCCTCTCCGTAACGATTTTTCCTCACTTTTTTCGTTTTTTACCCCCTATAACCTGTTTTCCCCTATTTTTTAGCTTCCCCATCATTATTTTTACCCCTTTTTTCATTTTTAGCCCCCCGTAATGGTTTCTCCTCACCTTTTTTTCATTTTTACCCCCCACAGATCCTTTTATCCTCCCTTATTTTCCGTTTTTTAGACCCTCCATAACCATTTTTTCCCCACTTTTTTCAGTTTTCTACCCCCATGACCTTTTTCTCTCTTTTTTTTTCATTTTTAGCCCCTCTATAATCATTTCTCCCCCTTTTTATCATGTTAACCCCCCACAGAACCCATTTTCCCCCCTTACTTTCCATCTCCCACCTCCTCCATAACTCATTTTTCCCCCCACTTTTTCAGTTTTTTACCCCCTATGACCCTTTTTCCTCCATTTTTTCATTTTTTTTTACCCCAGATGACCCTTTTCTCTCATATTTTTTCATTTTTAGCCCCCCCATAATCATTCCTCCCCCCTTTTTATCATGTTTACCCCCCACAGAACCCATTTCCCCCCTTACTCTCCATCCTCCACCCCCTCCACACCCACTTTCCCCTCATATTTTCCCTTTTTTCCCCCCTACGACCCATTTTTCCCCTTTTTTTTTAATTTTTGTCCCCCCCCCAACTAATTTCCCCCCCTTTTTTCTCCTCAGTGGCAGAACTACTACCAGGACAGAGACCGATACTACAGGAACTACTACGGCTACCAGGGCTACCGGTGAAGGCCCCCGCCACTCCCCAAAACACAACCGACGGGAAAAAAAAATTAAAAAAAAACACAAAAATACTAAAAAAATACAAAAAAACAGGGCTGGGGGGTTGGGGCGGAGAGGTTTTTTGTTGGGGGAGGCGGGGAGGGGAGGGAGGTGCCGGGGAGGGGGAAGAAGAAGAAGAAGAAGATGAAAAAAAGACAAAAAAGGATTAAAAAAAAAAAAAAAAAAAAAAGAGAGAAAAAAAAGGAAAAAAAAAAAAAAAAAACAATGTAAATTTTTTTTAAAGTTTGTTGAAAAAGAATATTGTCTTATTCTATAAAACATTTCAAAGCTGGTTAGGTATTTGTAATCGGGACGGCGCGCGGCCCCCCCCCCCTTCCTCCCTCACCCACCCCCTGCGTGGGGGCCTTGAGGGGGCCGGGGCGGATTTTTTGGGGCAGAAATTCGCTGTTGGCTCTAATTCCTTCCCTTTCGCAGCGTTTTTTTTTTGTTTTTGTTCTTTTTCGTTTGTTTTTAGTTGTTTTTTTTTCCTCGCAGCTCGGTTGTTCTCATGTGGAGGGGGTGGGGGGTGGGGGGGCAGGGGGTTTTGGGGAGGTTTCTGCTCCCTTTTTGGGGTGGGGGATTTGGGGTCGTTTTCCCCCCCCTCCCCCCCACCCCCCTCGCTATTAAATTGCCCTGAAAATCTCCTGGAATTGGGACCGTTTCTTTTCCTCGGTTGTCTGGGTTTTTTTTTGGTTTATTTTTCCTCTTTTTTTGTATTTTTCTCAGCCAGAGGCAACACTCGGGGACGTCCCCCAACATCAGGCAACGTGGTGGGGGGGGGGGCTGTGCGTTTTGGGCCATTTTTGGGCTTTTTACCCCTTTTAATTTTATCTCCCCCCCCACAACCCCTCAGCCCTTTCCCTGTTTGAAATTCAAACACTTTTGTGTTTTATTTTTTTTTAATTTTCCTCCCAAATCGGCCGTTTCCGTTTTGTTTTTAATTATTTTTTTTCTTTTTCTTTTTTTTTCTTTTTTTTTTCTTTTCTTTTCACCCCCCTCACGGGCCGGGGGCTGGCGCAGCGAGAAGCCATTTTTGGAGCTTTCGGAGTCCTTTTTAAATAATAAAAAAATATTAAAAAAAAACACATAAAAGATTAATTAAACAATAATCCATCTTTTTTTTTTTTTCTGGGGATAAACCGCCCCCCGTCGCGTCTCTCAGCCCGTAACCCCCCCTTGTAGGCGTCTTGACCCCCCCCGAGTCCCATTTTTTTGTTAAAAACACACAAAAAAATTAAAAAAAATATAAATAACCCCCCTCCCCCGGGCGCGGTGCCCGTTTTGGTGTCATTCCCCGGGGTTTTGGGGGGGCTGTGGGGCCGCTCGGGCTGTACGGGTGGCGTCGCCGCCGTGTCCCCCCCCCAAATGTCCCCGTCCCTGTCCCCCCCCCCAGCAGTGTAGGCGGCTGCGGCCGTTTTTAGAATAAAGAAACCGTTTCGCTTGACTTCAGCCCCCGCCTCGCCTCTCTTGTCTCTGGGGACGGGGACGGGGTTTTTTTGGGATTTTGGGGGTTTTGGGGTGGTTTTAGGGCCTCGTTTTGGGGGGATATAGCGTGGTTTAGGGCGGGTTCCGGGGCTTTGTGGTGGGGTTTTGGGGCCTTGTGGTGGGGTTTGGGGCCAATACCAGGGCCTCAGGGTTTTGGGGTTGGTTTTAGGGCCTCGTTTTGGGGGATATATCATGATTTAGGGCTGGTTCCAGGGCTTCGTTGTGGGGTTTGGGGTTGGTTTTAGGGCCTCGTGTTGGGGTTTGGGGCCTGTGCCATGGTTTAGGGCCAGTTCCAGGGCTTTGTGTCAGTGTTTGGGGTCTGCTTCATGATTTGGGGCCAGTACCAGGGCCTCGGGGTTTTGGGGTGGTTTTAGGGCCTTGTTTTGGGGGGATATAGCGTGGTTTAGGGTGGGTTCCGGGGCTTTGTGGTGGGGTTTTGGGGCCTTGTGGTGGGGTTTGGGGCCAATACCAGGGCCTCAGGGTTTTGGGGTTGGTTTTAGGGCCTCGTTTTGGGGGATATAGCGTGATTTAGGGCTGGTTCCAGGGCTTTGTGGTGGGGTTTTGGGTTGGTTTTAGGGCCTCTTGTTGGGGTTTGGGACCTGCACCATGGTTTAGGGCCAGTTCCAGTGCTTTGTGTCATTTTTGGGGGTCTGTATCATGATTTGGGGCCAGTACCAGGGCCTTGGGGTTTTGGGGTGGTTTTAGGGCCTCGTTTTGGGGGATATATCATGATTTAGGGCCGGTTCCAGGGCTTCGTTGTGGGGTTTTGGGTTGGTTTTAGGGCCTCATGGTGGGGTTTGGGGCCTGCACTTTGGTTTAGGGCCGGTTCCAGGGCTTTGTGTCAGTGTTTGGGGTCTGCATCATGATTTGGGGACAGTACCAGGGCCTTGGGGTTTTGGGGTGGTTTTAGGGCCTTATTTTGGGGGATATAGCGTGGTTTAGGGCGGGTTCCAGGGCTTCGTGGTGGGGTTTTGGGGCCTCGTGTTTGGGTTTTGGGGCCTACACCATGGTTTGGGGCCAGTTCCAGGGCCTTGTATTGGTGTTTGGGGTCTGCAGCATAATTTAGGGCTGGTAGTAGGGCCTCATGTCGGGGTTTGGGGTTTGTTTTAGGTTTGTTTTTGGGGTTTGTTTTTGTTTTTAGTGTTTTGGGTCTGCAGCTTGCTTTAGGGCCGGTAGTGGGGCTTCATGTCAGTGTTTGGGGCCTGCAGCATGGTTTAGGGCTGGTACCAGGGCCTCATGTTGGTGTTTAGGGCCAGTTTTAGGGCCTTTTGTCACAGTTTGGGGTCTGCACCACGATTTAGGGCCGGTACCGGGGCCTTGTTTTGGGGTTTGGGGCCTGCACCGGGCCCTGAAGCCTGAACCGACTCCCGTCACCATGGCAACCACGAGAGGTAACCAGGAAGTGTGTGTGGGGGGGGGGGAGAGGCGCCGCCATCTTGGCGCTGCCGCGCGCTGACATGGCGGGAGGGCGGCCGGCGCCATCTTGGAAGCGGGCGGGCGCCGTTGCGGGGGCGGGCGGGCGCCGCGGCGGATGCCGCCGCCGCCATCTTGGAAGCGGGCGCCGCCATTTTGGGCGGGGGGCGCCATCTTGGGGCGGGCGGCGCAGCGCGCGTGCGCGCGCGTGCGCCATGGCGGGGCCGGGCGAAGCCGGCGTGGGCGCCGCCATCTTGGGTAAGGGCTGGGGGGAATTGGGGGCGTTTTGGGGGATTTCTCCTGGCCCCAAAAAGGCTCCGGGGCCCTGGGGACCCCAGAAAGGGTCTGGGGGCGTGGGGGACCCCATAGGGGGACCCTATAAAGGGTTTGGGGGCGTGGGGGAGCCCACGGAGGAGCTGTGGGCAGGGGGACCCCATAGGGGGACCCCATAGGGTGACCCCATAAAGGGTCTGGGGGCAAGGGGGTCCCCATAGGGGGACCCCATAAAGGAGTTGGGGGTAATGGGAACTCCACAGAGACCCCATAAAGGGTCTGGGGTCGTGGGGGACCCCATATGGTGACCCCATAAAGGGTCTGGGGGCAAGGGGGACCCCACAGAGACCCCATAAAGGAGCTGGGGCTGTGGCAGACCCCATAGAGGGACCCCATAAAGGGTTTGGGGGCAAGGGGGTCCCCACAAAGACCCCCAAAAAGGGTTTGGGGCCATGGGGGACCCTATAGGGGACCCTATAAAGGGGTGAGGGGGACCCCTCAGAGACCCCATAAAGGGTTTGGGGCTCTGGGGACCCCATAGGGAGGCCCCACAGCGGGGCTGGGGCCATGGGGACCCCACAGAGCTGCCAGGGCCGCCCCCACCCCCCATAAACCTCCCTCTGCCCCATAGCGCCCCACAGCACCCTATAGCGCCCCATAGCGCCCCACAACCCCCCCAAATCCCCCCCATTGCCCCATAGCGCCCCACATCCCCCCAAACCGCCCCATAGCGCCCCACATCTCCCCCATTGCCCCCCCATTGCCCCATAGCACCCCCAAACCCCCCAACCGCCCCATCGCCCCATATCACCCCACATCCCCCCAAACCGCCCCATAGCGCCCCACATCACCCCATAGCGCCCCCAAATCACCCCACATTGCCCCATAGCGCCCCCAAGCCCCCCATTGCCCCCCACATCGCCCCATAGCGCCCCACATCACCCCATAGCCCCCCCCCCAGTTGCCATATGGGGCCCCGGGGGGGGGTCCCAGACTTATGGGGCCGGGGGGCTCCGTGGGGCGCTATGGGGCCGAAAGGGGGGGGGTGGGGGGAACATCGGGGCCCCCCCAGACCCACACGGAGGCCGCTCGGTGCCAGACCCTTTATTTGTGCCGCTATGGGGCTGGGGGGGGCGCCCCATAGCCTGCCCCATAGCTCTGCCCCATAGCCCTGCCCCCCCCCCCCATAACACCCCCATAACATTGGGGGGGGGAGGGGGCACGGCTCGGTGGGGCGCGACCCCCAAGTGTGGGGCAGGGATCCCAAAATGTGGGGTGGGGACCCCAAAATGTGGGGCAGGGACCCCCAAGTGTGGGGCGGGACCCCCAAGTGTGGGGTTGGGACCCCCAAGTGTGGGGTTGGGACCCCCAAGTGTGGGGTGGGACTTTCAAGTGTGGGGAGGGGGCCCCAAAATATGGGGGGGACCCACAAATGTGGGGCAGCCCCCCATGTGTGGGTCTGCCCCCCAAGTGTGGGTCAGGACCCGCAGATGTGGGGCGGGACCTTTAAGTGTGGGGAGGGGGCCCCAAAATATGGGGGGGGGACCCACAAATGTGGGGCAGGCCCCCAAGTGTGGGTCAGGACCCCTAAGTATAGGTCAGGACCCCCAAGTGTGGGGTGGGACCCCTAAGTGTGGGTCAGGACCCCAAAATATGGGTCAGGACCCCCAAGTGTGGGTCAGGACCCCCAGATGTGGGTCAGGACCCCCAAGTGTGGGGCAGGACCCCCAATTATGGGTCAGGGACCTCCCAAATATGGGTCAGGGCCCCCCAAGTGTGGGTCTGGGCCCCCCATATGTGGGTCGGGACCCCCAAGTGTGGGGTGGGGACCCCCAAGTGTGGTTCAGGACCCCCAAATATGGGTCAGAGCCCCCCAAGTGTGGGTCAGGCCCCCCATATGTGGGTCATGCCCCCCGCTATGGGGCAGACCCCAAGTGTGGGTCACCCCCCAGGTCTCATTCACCCCCCAAGTGTGGTTCAGCCCCCCAAGTGTGGGTCAGGGCCCCCCAAGTGTGGGGTGGGGACCCCTAAGTGTGGGTCAGGACCCCCAGATGTGGGTCCAGGCCACCCATATGTGGGTCGGGACCCCCAAGTGTGGGTCAGAGCCCCCCAAGTGTGGGTCAGGACCCCCAGATGTGGGTCAGGGCCCCCCAAGTGTGGGTCAGGACCCCAAAATATGGGGTCAGGACCCCCTGCTATGGGTCTGGGCCCCCCAGATGTGGGTCAGGCCCCCCATATGTGGGTCAGGACCCCCGCTATGGGGCTGCCCCCCAAGTGTAGGTCAGGACCCCCAAGTGTATGTCACCCCCCAAGTGTGGGTCAGGACCCCCAAGTGTGGGTCAGGACCCCCAAATATGGGGTCAGGACCCCCTGCTATGGGTCCGGGCCCCCCATATGTGGGTTGAGCCCCCCATATGTGGGTCTCCCCCCCGCTATGGGGCTGCCCCCCAAGTGTGGGGCAGCCCCCCAAGTGTGGGTCACCCCCCAGGTCTGATTCACCCCCCAAGTGTGGTTCAGCCCCCCAAGTGTAGGTTGGGACCCCCAAGTGTGGGTCAGGACCCCCAAGTGTGGGGTGGGGACCCCCAAATATGGGTCAGAGCCCCCCAAGTGTGGGTCAGAGCCCCCCAAGTGTGGGTCAGGACCCCCAATTATGGGTCAGAGCCCCCCAAGTGTGGGTCAGGGCCCCCCAAGTGTGGGTCAGGACCTCAAAATATGGGGTCAGGACCCCCAAGTGTGGGTCAGAGCCCCCCAAGTGTGGGTCCGGGCCCCCCATATGTGGGTCTCCCCCCCGCTATGGGGCTGCCCCCCAAGTGTGGGGCTCAGAGCAGGGCGCAGAAGAACTTCTTCTCGCGGAAGGGGTTCTCGGAGGTGGGCACGGGGGTGATGAGGGGGTCCTCGCACGCGTGGGCGTCGCAGTACGACAGCAGCTCCGCCGCCGCCTTCGACACCTGCACGGCCCCGTCACTCCCAGTGCCTCCCAGTACAGCCCAGTACATCCCAGTACATCCCAGTATCCCCCAGTGACCCCTCCCAGTAACTCCCAGTACATCCCAGTAACTCCCAGTATCCCCTTTGACACCTGGGGCATGGCTCTGTCACTCCCAGTACATCCCAGTGCCTCCCAGTACATCCCAGTATCCCCCAGTGACCCCCCCCAGTAACTCCCAGTACATCCTAGTACTTCCCAGTGCCTCCCAATACATCCCAGTGACCCCCACAGTAACCCCCAGTATCCCCCATTGCCCCCCCAACCCCCCAATTCCCCCCAACCCCCCTACACCCCCTCACCCCCCAAATTCCCCCCAAATTTTCCCCCCACCTTGATCATCCCCCAAACCCCCCAAATTCCCCCCAACCCCCCCACCCCCTTCTCTCCCCCCAACCCCCCAAATCCCCCCATCCCCCAATTACCCCCTCCATTCCCCCCAACCCCCCAATACCACCCCCACCCCCCCAACCCCCCCACCCCCCCCCCAATTACCCCCCAAACCCCCCCCAATTCCCCCCCCAAATCCCCCCCTACACCCCCCTACACCCCCCAACACCCCAATTACCCCCCAAATCCCCCCAATTACCCCCCACCCCCTTCTCTCCCCCCAACCCCCCCACCCCCCATTTGCCCCCAATTCCCCCCCAAATCCCCCCAACCCCCCCAAATCCCCCCAAATCCCCCCAACCCCCCCAATATCCCCCCAACCCCCCATCCCCCCCCAACCCCCCCCATTCCCCCAAATCCCCCCATTCCCCCCAACCCCCCCAAATCCCCCCCCAACCCCCCAACCCCCCAATACCCCCCCAAATCCCCCCATTCCCCCCAAATCCCCCCAAATCCCCCCAACCCCCCCAATACCCCCCAACCCCCCCCAATACCCCCCCATTTCCCCCCCAACCCCCCCAAATCCCCCCCCAACCCCCCAACCCCCCCAACCCCCCAAATCCCCCCCAAATTCCCCCCACCTTGATCCTTCCCATGCTGGCCTCTATCTTGAGCTGTTCCACCAGCTTCCGCGCCTGCCCGATGCTCAGGGTGCTGCTGGGGGGGTCGCCCTTCATCGGGGTCCGGGGGGCCTTTTTGGGGAGGGGGGCCCAAAATGCACAGGGTGAAATTTGGGACCCCCCTAAAAATTTAGGGGGTGGGGGGACCTAATTTGCCAAAAATGGACCCAAAATGGGGATGGGGGAAATGGGGGGTGGGAGGTGCCCCCCCCTAAAAAAATAATGGGGGGGGGCCAAAAAATCAGAGGGTGAAATTTGGGACCCCCCTAAAAAATAGGGGGTGGGGGAACCTAATTAACTGAAAATGGACCCAAAATGGGGATGGGGGAAATGGGGGGAGGGGGTGGGAGGTGCCCCCCCAAAAAATTTAATGGGGGGGCCTAAAAATGCATAGGGTGAAATTTGGGACCCCCTAAAAAATAGGGGGTGGGGGGGGTGGGGGGACCCTAATTCACTGAAAATGGACCCAAAATGGGGATGGGGGGGGAAAAGGGGGTGGGAGGTGCCCCCCCCCAATGAAAATACCCCGGGGGGGTCTTTTATTGGGGGGGGTCCCAAAAATGCAGAGGGTGAAATTTGGGACCCCCCTAAAAAATCTAGGGGGTGGGGGGTGGGGGGACCCTAATTCGCCCAAAATGGACCCAAAATGGGGATGGGGGTGGGAGGTGCCCCCCCTAAAAAAATAATGGGGGGGGGGCCAAAAAAAAATATTGGGGGGGGGCCCTGGAATGGGAGGGGTCAAAATCAACCCATGGGGGGGTCCCGGCATCGCCCCCCCCCCCCCAAAAAAAGACCCACGGGGGGGCTTTTGGGGTTTGGCCCCCCCAAAGGGACCCCCCCCCAAAATAAAACCACCCGGGGGGGGCTCTTTGGGGCTCCCCCACCCCCATAGAGACCCCCCCAAAAAAAAAAAAACCCGGGGGGGTCTTTGGGGCTGCCCCCCAAAAAAACCCCTCCCCCCCCTTTTTGCCCCCCCCCAAAAAAAACCCGGGGGGGGCCCTGGGGTTCCCCCTCTTTTTGCCCCCCCCCCCAAAAAAAACCCCCTCCCCCCTTTTTAATGTCCCCCCAAAAAAAAAAAACCCATGGGGGAGGGGCCGGGGTGCCCCCCCCCGGGGGTTCCCCTCCCCCTCCCCCCCCATTTTTTTTGCCCCCCCTTTTTGCCCCCCCCCCCCCCCCCACCTGCTCCCGGTGCCGGCGGCTCCGCAGCGCTCGGGGCGTGGCCGGGGGCGTGGCCTAAGGGAGTGGGCGTGGCTTAATTTGGGCGTGGTTACGCGTAGCCACGCCCCCGGTTCTTTTCCCGCAGTGGGCGGGGCCTCGAGGCGGAAGGGGCGGGGCCAGCGCCCGGCGCCGCGCGAGGCA
Source organism: Aythya baeri (assembly GCA_026413565.1). Taxonomy (NCBI): domain Eukaryota; kingdom Metazoa; phylum Chordata; class Aves; order Anseriformes; family Anatidae; genus Aythya; species Aythya baeri. Next base: position 39,062 of record JAKRSJ010000104.1, on the reverse strand, counting down.
GCGGGAGGCGAACGGCGGCCGGTGAGGGGCGGGGCCTAAAGGGGGAGGGGAGGGGGCGGGGCTTGAGAGGGGGCGGGGCCTTGAGGGGCGGGAGGGGGCGGGGCCGGCGCGCCCCACACTTGGGGGCTGCCCCATAGCGGGGGGGTGGGGGTGGGGGGGGAAGTGGGGGGTGTGGGGCTGCCCCATAGATATGGGGGGCTGGGGGTGGGGGGGGTGTGGGGCTGCCCCATAGCGCTATGGGGCGGGTGGGGAGGTGTGGGGCTGCCCCATAGCGAGGGGGAGACTGGGAGGGGGTTTGGGGCTGCCCCATAGCGCTGTGGGGCAGGGGGAGGTGTGGGGCGGCCCCATAGCAAGGGGGGGCCTGGGGAGGCAGGGGCTGGGTGTGGGGCTCGGTGTGGGGCAGCCCCATAGCGCCGTGGGGCCGGGGGGTTGTGGGGCTGCCCCATAGCGAGGGGAAGGCCTGGGGGGCAGGGAATGGGTGTGGGGCAGGGGCTGGCGCTGCCCCATAGCGCTATGGGGCAGGGGGAGGTGTGGGGCTGCCCCATAGCGAAGGGGGCCTGGTTCTATGGGGTGGGGCTCTATGGGTGTGGGGCAGGGCCTGGGGCTGCCCCATAGCGAGGGGGGAGCCTGGGGGCAGGGGCTGGGTGTGGGGCTGCCCCATAGCGAGGGGGGGCCTGGGAGGCCTGGGGCTGGGTGTGGGGCTCGATGTGGGGCTGCCCCATAGCGCTGTGGGGCCGGGGAGAGGTGTGGGGCTGCCCCATAGCGAGGGGGGGGGGGCCTGGGAGGCAGGGCTGGGTGTGGGGCTGCCCCATGGCGCTATGGGGCGGGGTTCTATGGGGTGGGGCTCTCTGGGTGTGGGGTAGGGCCTGGGGCTGCCCCATAGCACTGTGGGGTGTGCGGGGGTGTGGGGCAGCCCCATAAAAAGGGGGGGCCGGGGGAGAGGTGTGGGGCTGCCCCATAGCGAGGGGGTGCAGGGGTTGGGTGTGGGGCTGGGTGTGGGGCAGCCCCAAAGCGCTATGGGGCCCGGGGGGGGTGTGGGGCTGCCCCATAGCGAGGGGGGGCCTCGAGGGGCAGGGGTTGGGTGTGGGGCTGGGTGTGGGGCTGCCCCATAGCGCTATGGGGCACGGGGGAGGTGTGGGGCTGGGTGGGGCAGGGCCTGGGATTGCCCCATAGCGCCGTGGGGCAGGGGGTGGCTGTGGGGTTGCCCCATAGCGAGGAGAGGGCCTGGGGGGGCAGGGGTTGGGTGTGGGGCAGGGCCTGGGGCTGCCCCATAGCGCTATGGGGCAGGACCCTGCCCCCCAACCTCCTGACCCTTTCCCCCATTTCTCCCCCAGCTCCCATGGGGCCGCCCCACGGCGGGGCCTGGGCTGCAGGAACCCCCCCGGGGGGCCCGGCCCCACTGGTGCCGTGGGTCCGGGAGGCGGCGGCTGCCGTGGGGCTGGGGCTGGGGTCCCCATAGCGCTATGGGGCAGGGCACGGCTATGGGGCAGGGCACATCTATGGGGCAGGACGCAGTTATGGGGCAGGACCCAGGCTCCAAATATTGCTATGGGGCAGGACACATCTATAGGGCAGGACACAGCTATGGGGCAGGATCTAAGCTCCCTATAGTGCTATGGGGCAGGACACATCTATGGGGCAGGACGCAGTTATGGGGCAGGACCTGGGCTCCCAAGATTGCTATAGGGCAGGACGGAGCTATGGGGCAGGATCCAGGCTCCCAACATTGCTATGGGGCAGGGCACATCTATGGGGCAGGACAAATCTATGGGGCAGGATCCGGACTCCTTATAGTGCTATGGGGCAGAACACATCTATGGGGCAGGGCACATCTATGGGGCAGGACTCATCTATGGGGCAGGATCCGAGCTCCTTATAGTGCTATGGGGCAGGACACATCTATGGGGCAGGGCACATCTATGGGGCAGGACGCATCTATGGGTCAGGATCCAAGCTCCCTAGAGTGCTATGGGGCAGAACACATCTATGGGGCAAGGCGCATCTATGGGGCAGGATCCGGACTCCCTACCCTGCTATGGGGCAGGACACATCTATGGGGCAGGACGGAGTTATGGGGCAGGACCTGGGCTCCCAAGATTGCTATGGGGCAGGACACATCTATGGGGCAGGACAAATCTATGGGGCAGGATCTGGACTCCCCACCCTGCTATGGGGCAGGACACATCTATGGGGCACCCCCTAACCCCACCACCCCTTTCTGCCCCCCAGCTCCCATGGGGCCGCCCCACAGCGGGGCCTGGACCTCGGGACCCCCGCCGGGGGGCCCGGCCCCACTGGTGCCGTGGGTCCGGGAGGCGGCGGCCGCTGTGGGGCTGGGGCTGCGTCGGGCGGCGCTGCGGGGAGCTGTGGGGCTGAGCGCGGGGCTGCTGCTGCTGTGGGGCAGGGCACATCTATGGGGCAGGATGCAGCTATGGGGCAGGATCCGAGCTCCTTGTAGTGCTATGGGGCAGGGCACATCTATGGGGCAGGACGCAGTTATGGGGCAGGATCCAAGCTCCTCATAGTGCTATGGGGCAGGGCACGGCTATGGGGCAGGACACATCTATGGGGCAGGACTGATCTATGGGGCCGGATCCAAGCTCCCTATAGTGCTATGGGGCAGAACACATCTATGGGGCAGGGCGCATCTATGGGGCAGGATCCGGACTCCCTACCCCACTGTGGGGCAGGACACATCTATGGGGCACCCCCCATCTATGGGGCACCCCATAACCTCACCACCCCTTTTTCTTCTCAGCTCCCATGGGGCCGCCCCACAGCGGGGCCTGGACCTCGGGACCCCCGCCGGGGGGCCCGGCCCCACTTGTGCCGTGGGTCCGGGAGGCGGCGGCCGCCGTGGGGCTGGGGCTGCGCCGGGCGGCGCTGCGGGGAGCCGTGGGGCTGAGCGCGGGGCTGCTGCTGCTGTGGGGCAGGGCACATCTATGGGGCAGGATGCAGCTATGGGGCAGGACCCAAGCTCCCTAGAGTGCTATGGGGCAGAACTCATCTATGGGGCAGGGTGCATCTATGGGGCAGGACTCATCTATGGGGCAGGATCCGAGCTCCTTATAGTGCTATGGGGCAGAACTCATCTATGGGGCAGGGCACATCTATGGGGCAAGGCGCATCTATGGGGCAGGATCCAGACTCCCTACCCCACTGTGGGGCAGGACACATCTATGGGGCACCCCCCATCTATGGGGCACCCCCCAACCTCACCACCCCTTTCTTCCCCCGTTTCTTCCCCAGCTCCCATGGGGCCGCCCCACAGCGGGGCCTGGACCTCGGGACCCCCGCCGGGGGGCCCGGCCCCACTGGTGCCGTGGGTCCGGGAGGCGGCGGCCGCCGTGGGGCTGGGGCTGCGCCGGGCGGCGCTGCGGGGAGCCGTGGGGCTGAGCGCGGGGCTGCTGCTGCTGTGGGGCTCCGTCTTCCTCTACGGCAGCTTCTACTACGCCTACATGCCCGCCGCATGCTTCGTCGCCCCCGTGCACTACAGCTTCAGGTGGGGAGGGGGGGGGGGATATGGGGGGTGGGGGGGGGGGGGGTGTGGGGGGGGGTGTGGGGGGTGTGGGGGGGGGGGGGGTGTGGGGGGGTGGGGGGCATGGGGGGAAGGGGAGGGTGTGGGGGGTGGGAGGGGGTGTGGGGGGCTGGGGGGACATGGGGGGTGGGGGGGGGTGGGAGGGGGATATGGGGGGGGAAGGGGGGGATATGGGGGGATATGGGGGGGTGGGAGGGGGATATGGGGGGACATGGGGGGGTGTAGGGGGGATATGGGGGGTGGGAGGGGGATATGGGGGGATATGGGGGGGGAGGGGGGTGGGAGGGGGTGGGAGGGGGATATGGGGGGAGGGTGGGGATTTGGGGGGAAAGGGGGGATATGGGGGGAAGGGGGATGTGGGGGGGGTGGGGTGGGTGTGGGGGTGGGGGGAGGGGTGTAGGGGGGATATGGGGGGGTGGGGAGGGGGGAGGGGTGAGGGGGAAGAGGGATGTGGGGGGGATATGGGGGGTGTGGGGGGAATGGGGGGTGGAGGGGGGACATGGGGGGAGGGGAGGGTGTGGGGGTGTGTGTGTGGGGGGTGGGGGGTAAGGGGGGTAATGGGGGGAAATGCGGGGGTGGGGGGGACATGGGAGGGTGGGGGGATGTGGGGGGCAGGGGGGACATGGGGGGAGGGGAGGGGAGGGGAGGGGAGGGGGAGGGGGTAAGGGGGAGAATGGGGGGACATGGGGTTGGGGGGGAGAAGGGGGAGATATGGGGGGTGGGGGGAATGGGGGGGTCATGGGGGTCTGGGGGTCCATGTGGGGGGCTGGGGGTGTGGGGGGGCCGTGGGGGGGTCGTGGGGGGCGTGGTGTGAGCTGTGCCCCCCCCCCCAGGACCGACTGCACCCCTCGTGGCGCTGAGCTCTGCTCCTTCCCCACCGCCAACGTCTCCCTGCTCAGACCCAACAGGGAGAGGGTGAGGGGGAGGGGCGGGGGGTGGGGGGGGGGGGGGGTGGTGGGGGGTGGGGGGTGTGGGGGGTGGGGGGGGGGGTCGGGAGAGGGGCCGGGGGAATTGGGGGGGCTGGGGGGTGTTGGGGGTCATTTGGGGTCACTGGGGGTCTCTGGGGGTCACTTGAGGTCACTGGGGGTCACTTGGGGTCATTGGGGGTCACTTGAGGTCACTTGAGGTCACTGGGGGGTCACTGGGGGTCACTGGGGGTCACTGGGGGTCACTTGAGGTCACTGGGGGGTCACTGGGGGTCACTGGGGGTTGCCAGGGGTCCCCCCCATGGGTCCCAGGGGTCACTTGGGGTCACACCGTGGGTGCTGGGGGTCCCATGGGTGTCACCACGTGTCCCATGGCACCTATGGGTGCTGTGTGTGTCCCGTGGCACCCATGGGTGCTGTGTGTGTCCCATGTGTCCCATGGCACCCATGGGTCTCACCTCATGTCCCGTGGCACCCATGGGTGCTCCCCCCCAGGCACTGTCCCCAGGCCAGCTGTGGGTCCCATGGGTCTCACCTTGGGTCCCATGGGTGCTGTGGGTCTCAGGTCTCACCACGGGTCTCACGGTGGATCCCATGTGTCCCCTGGCACCCATGGGTGCTGTGTGAGTCCCACATGTCCCATGGCACCCATGGGTCTCACCGTGTGTCCCGTGGCCCCCATGGGTGCTGTGTGTCTCAGGTCTCACCATGGGTCTCACCGTGTGTCCCATCTGTCCCCTGGCACCCATGGGTCTCACCCCATGTCCCCTGGCACCCATGGGTGCTGTGTGTGTCCTGTGGCACCCATGGGTGCTGTGGGTCTCAGGTCTCACCATGGGTCTCACCGCGTGTCCCACGTGTCCTGTGGCACCCATGGGTGCTCCCCCCCCAGGCGCTGTCCCCGGGCCAGCTGTACCGCATCGCCCTGGAGCTGGAGGTCCCGGAGTCGCCCCCCAACCGGCAGCTGGGGATGTTCCTGGTGGTCGCCACCTGCTACACGCGGGGGGGCCGCGCCGTCGCCTCCGCCACCCGCGCCGTGAGTGATGACCTCAGCGATGACGTCATCGCCGGGCCGGTGACGTCATCGCCGGGGGGGGTGACGTCATCATGGGGGCAATGAGGTCACGGCCCCAGCGGGCCCGGTTCCGGGTTGGTCCTTTTTTGGGGGGGGATAGGGGGAGGATGGGAGCGGTGATGTCATCACCCGAGTGATGATGTCATCGCCTGGGTGGTGATGTCATAGCCTGGGTGATGATGTCATCCTCGGAGTGATGACGTCACTTCCTTTCCCACCATGCCTTGCCAATAGGGTGCTGGGGGGTGGGGGGGGGCCTTCAGCCGGAGCACCCGGCCCCAGTGTGGGTGATGTCACCTTGAGTGATGATGTCACACACTGAGTGATGACGTCACACACTGACCGATGACGTCACACCTCCACGATGACGTCACACCTCCACGATGACGTCACACCCCTCCTCTTTCCCCCCAACACCCCTCCACCTCCCAACCCCCATGCCACTATAACACCCTGGGGCGATGACGTCACACCCTGGTGATGACATCACACCCCTAACAATGATGTCACACCTCCCTGATGACGTCACACCCCTCCCCTTCCCCCCAACACCCCTCCACCTCCTGTCCTGCCCCGACCCCATTGACGCTATAACACCCCGGGGCGATGACGTCACACCCCGGGGCGATGACGTCACCCCCCGGTGATGACGTCACGCCCCCCTGATGACGTCACACCCCTAACGATGACGTCACACCTCCCAGACGCCATCACCCCCTCCCCTTTCCCCCAACACCCCTCCACCTCCCAACCCCCATGCCACTATAACACCCCGGGGCGATGACGTCACACCTCCCTGATGACGTCACGCTCCTAACGATGACGTCACGCCCCCCCTGATGACGTCACCGCCCGCAGGCCATGCTGCGGTACCGCTCGGGGCTGCTGCGGGCGCTGGAGGCGGTGGCGCTGGCCGGGCTCTTCCTGGCGGGGGCGGCCGAGCAGAAGCAGACGCTGGAGGTGGAGCTGAGCCCCGCCTACCGCGAGGACCCGGTGAGGGGGCGGGGCTTAGCATTAAAGGGGCGGGGCTCATTTGCATGGCCACGCCCCCTTGTGACGTCATTGCGCCCCCCCCCCCCCAGTACGCCCCCACCCTGGGCGCCCTCCTGGAGATCCGCAGCCGCCGCCTGCAGCTCTACGGGGCCCGGCTGCGAGTCCACGCCCACTTCAGCGGCCTCCGGTAGGACACGCCCACAGCCCCTGGACACGCCCACATCGCCCCAGGCCACGCCCACATGCCATAGGCCACGCCCCTTCTGTGGGCACGCCCATCAGACACGCCCATGATAGGCAACACCCACCTGGAGCTGCCCACCCCACTGGTCTTCCATCCACCGAGGCCACGCCCCCTTCCCCAGACCACGCCCACATCGCCAGGCCACGCCCACATTCCCCTGGCCACACCCCTTCTGTGGACACGCCCACCAGACACGCCCATAATAGGACACGCCCCCCCCCAGGATATTGCGATATGACCCCCCTATTGTGATGCCCTCCATCCCAATAACCCCCCCTATCATGATATCTGCCCCCCTATCGTGATACAACCCCCCTGCTATGACACCCCCCATGCCGCTAAGCCCCTCCTCTCGCAATAGCCCCACCCCTATCACGATATAAGCCCCTATCGCGATACAACCCCCCTGATGCGACACCCCCCATGCCTCTAAGCCCCTCCTATCACAATAACTGCCCCCATATCGCGATACAACCCCCCTGCTATGACACCCCCAAGGCCGCTAAGCCCCTCCTATCGCGATAGCCCCGCCCATATCACGATATAACCCCCCTATCGCGATACAACCCCCCTGATATGACACCCCCCATGCTGCTAACCCCCTCCTATCGCGATAAATGCCCCCATATCGCGATATAACCCCTCTCCCCCCCCCCAGGTACCTGCTGTACCACTTCCCGCTCACCTCGGCCCTGCTCGGCATCGCCACCAACTTCGCCTTCCTGGCGGCGCTGCTGCTGCTGGGCTGCGCCAAGGGGCGGGGCCACGCCTCGGTGGGCGGGGCTTAAAGGGGAGGGGCGAAAAGGGGGTGGGGCTACAGGGGGTGGTGGTGGGGAATATGGGGGCAGGGGGGCATGGGGGGATGGGGATATGGGGGGATTTGGGGACATTTCTAGGGATTTGGGGACAGTTTGGGTCCGGTAGAGGGATTTGTGGAAATCTGGGGGATGTTGTGGGGTTTGGGGACCGTTTGGGGGTGGGGGGGAACTTTGGGTGGATTTGGGGGGATTTGGATGGATTTGGGGTCAGGGGGGACAGGGATTTGGGAAGATTTGGGGACATTTGGCAGGATTTGGGAAGGTTTGGGGGGGGTTGGGGGGATTTGGGGACATTTTGGGACACTTGGGGGGGATTTGGGGACATTTGGGGCCATTTGGGGCCACTTTGGGGCCATTTGTGGCCATTTTGGGGCAATTTGGGGCCATTTTGGGACTATTTTGGGCCATTTTGGGGGGATTTGTGGCCATTTTGTGGCCATTTTGGGCCATTTTTGGGCCATTTTGGGGTCATTTTGGGCCATTTTGGGGGGATTTATGGCCATTTTGGGGCCATTTTGGGGGGATTTGTGGCCATTTTGTGGCCATTTTGGGCCACTTTTGGGCCATTTTGGGACCATTTGGGGCCATTTTGGGGCCATTTGTGGCCATTTTGGGCCATTTTGGGTCAGGCTGTTCCCATTTCCCCCCCCAGGCCGCCCCCCCCAGGCGCTCTCCATTCCCCGGGACCACGGAGGACCCCGGTGGGTGAGGGGGGAGGGGTTGGGGGGGGGGAAATTTTGGGGACCCCCCCCTAAATCCCTCCCTCCCCCTCCAGGTGCTGCCCCCCGAGGAGGTGGGGGCTGGGGGCGGGGCCGAGAATGACGCGGAGGGGCGGAGCCTGGAGGTGAAGGGGGCGGGGCTTAATTTTTCTTGGGGGGGGTCCCTAAATATTTGGGGGGGTGGGGGGTATTTTTTTTTGGGGGGGGGGGGGCACAAAATTGGGGGTCTTGGGGGGTGGCCCATGGGGGGGGTCAATGGGGGGGTCCCATATTTGGGGGTGTCCAATATTTTGGGGGGAGGGCATTTTTGGGGGGGGGGCATTTTCTTGGGGGAGGGGTCCCATAATTTTGGGGGTCCCATATTTTTTTTGGGGGGGTCCCATAATTTGGGGGGGTCTCCCATATTTTGGGGGGTTTCCCATATTTGGGGGGGGTCCTTCCAGTTTGGGGGGGGTTCCCACCTTTTTATGGGGTCCCATATTTGGGGGGTTCCCTATTTTTTGGGGGGGGGGTCCCACAATTTCTGGGGGGGCCTCGGGTCTCCTATTTCTGGGGGGGGGTCCCTCAGCATTTTGGGGGGGGGTCCTCATGACTTCGGGGGTCCCCATAATTTGGGGTGGGGGTCTCCTATTTCGGGGGGGGTCCCATATTTTGGAGGGGTCCCATATTTTTTGGAGGGGGGGTCCCCATATTTGGGGGGGTTGTCCCCTATATTTTTTGGGGTGTGTCCCATATTTTTTGGGGGGTTCCCCATATTTTTGGGGGGTGTTCCCTATATTTTTTGGGGGCAGAACCCCCATTTTTGGGGCCTTCCCCCCTTTTTCCCCCCCCTCCCCCCTCCCGCAGCCCCCGATCCCACAGCGCCTTCCCCCCCCGCCGATGACATCACCGCCGCCGATGACGTCAGCGATGACGTCACTGCCGCCAACGATGACGTCACCACCGTGCCTGCGCCCCTCCGGCAGCGCCACCTCTGCTCCAGCTCCTGAGCCCCCACCCCCTCCGGGAACCCCCCACCCCACAATTTGCAACATTCCTGGACCCCCCCCCCACTGCCGGGGGTAATAAAAGAGCCCGGCCCCATGGGGCTGCCCCATAGATTGGCCCCATAGCCTTATCCTATAGCCCTGCCCCATAGCCCTGCCCCATAGATCGGCCCCATAGCCTTATCCTATAGCCCTGCCCCATAGATCGGCCCTATAACTGTGCCCCACAGCCCTGCCCCATAGGCTCTGCCCCATAGCCTTATCCTATAGCCCTGCCCCATAGCCGTGCCCCATAGCTCGGCCCCATAGCCTTATCCTATATCACTGCCCCATAGCCCTGCCCCATAGCTGTGCCCTATAACCTTATCCTATAGCTCTGCCCCATAACTCTGCCCCATAGCCATGCCCCATAGCCTTATCCTACAGCCCAGCCCCATGGGTCTGCCCCACAGCCATGCCCCATAGCTCGGCCCCATAGCCTTATCCTATAGCCCTGCCCCATGGGTCTGCCCCATAGCTCTGCCCCATAGCCCTGCCCTATAACCCTGACCCACAGCCTGGCCCCATAGCCATGCCCCATAGCCCAGCCCCATGGGTCTGCCCCATAACCCTGCCCCATAACCTTATCCTATAGCCCTGCCCCATAGCCCTGCCCCACAACTGTGCCCCATAACCCTGCCCCATAGCACTGTGCCCCATAGCCCTGCCCCATAGCGCTGCCCAGTTCCCCCAGTGCCATTCCCAGCTGCACTGGGGCAGTCCCCACTTGCCCCACGCAGTTCCCAGTTACCCCAGGACCACTCCCAGTTGCTCCAGTGCCGCTCCCAGTTACCCTGAGACCATTCCCAGTTACCCCAGTGCTGCTCCCAGTTATCCCAGTGTCGTTCCCAGTTACCCCAGCACTCCCAGTTACCACAGTACAGCTCCCAGTCACCCCAGTGCCATTCCCAGTTACACTGGGACCATTCCCAGTTATCCCAGTACTACTCCCAGTTACCCCAGTGCCATTCCCAGTTACCCCAGCACTCCCAGTTACGCTGGGACCACTCCCAGTTACACCAGCACTGCTCCCAGTTACCCCGGGACCCCTCCCAGTTACCCCAGCCACGGAGGGGAGGGGCCAGGGCGAATGAAGGGGGCGGGGCTTGGAGCCCCAAAAGCTCAGGGGTCAGCCGGCGCCTTTATTGGGGTCAAAGGTCAGAGGTCAGGGGTCAGAGGTCAGCCGGGGGTCAGGCTCCTTCCGCTGCTGCTTCCCCACCGGGTCCACCAGGATGACCACGCCCCACGCGGCCACGCCTACAAGGGGAGGAGCCACAGTGAGGCCACGCCCCCTCCCGTCTCCATGGCAACCCCAGCCCCTCCCTCGTCCCACCGCCAGGCCCCGCCCCCGTTGCCCCGGCAACCTCCTTAGCCCCGCCCCCGTTGCCAGGACAACTCCCGCCTCCCGCGGCCTCATCCCCGTTGCCCCGGCAACCCCTTTGACCCCGCCCCCGTTGCCCCGGCAACCTCCCTAGCCCCTCCCCTTTTATCCTGGCAACCTCCTTGGCCCCTCCCCTGTTACCCGGGCAACTCCCGCACCCCCTCAGCCCCGCCCCCGTTGCCTTGGCAACCTCCCTCGCCCCGCCCCCGTTGCCAGGACAACTCCCGCCCCCCTTTGGCCACGCCCCGTTTCCCGGGCAACTCCCTCCCCTTCTCCCTTGTGCCCCACCCCGTTGCCCTGGAAACCCCTCGGGTCCTCCCCCGTTACCCTGGCAACTCCCGCGCCCCCTCAGCCCCGCCCCCGTTACCCTGGCAACCCCTCAGCCCCGCCCCCGTTGCCCCGGCAACCACTAAGCCCCGCCCCCGTTGCTAGGGCAACTCCCGCGCCCCCTGAGCCCCACCCCCGTTACCCTGGCAACTCCTTTGACCCCTCCCCCGTTACCCTGGCAACTCCCGCGCCCCCTCAGCCCCGCCCCCGTTGCCAAGCAACTCCCGCCCCTTCTCCCTGCAGCCCCACCCCGTTGCCCTGGCAACCCCCGGGCCCCACCCCCGTTGCTAGGGCAACTCCCGCGCCCCCTCAGCCCCGCCCCCGTTACCCCGGCAACCCCTTTGCCCCCTCCCCGTCGCCCCGGCAACCCCCCGGTCCCCTCTCACTGATGGCGGCGGTGATCTGGGCGATTTCGGCCATCCCGGGCGCCACCCCCCTGCGCATGGCGGCCCGCGGCCCGCGGTAGATCCAGAGCCCGGCCGCCAGCAGCCCGAGCCCCCCCAGCAGGCGGCAGGCCCAGCACCCGCCGGGGCCCCGGGGCCCGCCCGCCACCGCCGCCGCCCCCGGCCCGCCGTCCGCCATTGCCGGAAGCGGAAGTGACGCCGCGCCCTCACCCTCCCCCCCCGCGTGAGGTCCCCGCCGGGCCTTCACTTCCGCCAGGGCACCGGGCGCCGCGCCACGTTCTCGTCGGTCTCCGCCGCCTCCCGCAGCGCCTCCAGCGCCAGCTCCGTGAGGCGGCGCCGCTGCTGCAGCAGCTCCGGGCTCACCTCGGGCAGGGCCTGGAGGGGGACAGGGGGGGTTTGGGGGGGGGGCAGGGCGGGCACCGGCTCGGTTCCGGTTTCCTCCGTGCCCCGTTTCCGGTTCCTTTCCTCCTCCCTGCTCCCCTTCCTCACCTTCAGGGCCTCCCGGCGCCGGTCCTCGCCCGCCGCCACCGCGCCCCACAGCAGCGCCCCCAGGGCCACCGGCAGCGAGCCCCAGAGCAGGGCCCGAGCCCAGCGCCGAGCGGTCTCCATGGTGCTGGGGGCATAGAGAGGGGCCGGAACCATAGAGAGGAGGGCTGGGGGTCATAGAGAGGGGGTGGAGGAGTAAAGGGAGGGGTCGGGACCATAGAGAGGAGGGCTGGGGGTCATAGAGAGGCTGGAGGACCAAAGAGAGGAGGGATGGGGATCATAGAGAGGGGGTGGAGGAGCAAAGGGAGGGGTCGGAACCATAGAGAGGGCTTGGAGGAGCATAGAGAGGGGCCGGGGGAGCAAAGAGGGGGCTCAGAACCATAGAGAGGGGCCTGCGAAGCATAGAGATGGGTCTGGAGGACCATAGAGAGGGGCCGGAACCATAGAGAGGAGGGCTGGGGATCATAGAGAAGGGATGGAGGGCTGTGAGATGGGTTGGAGGACCAAAGGGAGGGGTTGGAGGAGCATAGAGAGGGGCCGGAGGAGCAAAGAGGGGGCTCAGAACCATAGAGAGGGGCCCGCGGAGCATAGAGATGGGTCTGGAGGACCATGGAGAGGGACCTGTGGAGCTTGGAGGGGGCTGGAAACCATAGAGAGGGGCTGGAGTGTAACGTACAATCAATGTTTGTTCATTTTGTGTTGTAAGGACACGGATTTGGGGCGATTTTGGGGGTCTCTGTGAGGCGGGGGCAGCGCAGGGCCGGTCCCGGAGGGGAGGGGGGGGGCGGTAGAGCCGAGCGCTGACGGAAAGAGCCGAAGAAACCCGAGCGCGGCCGCGGGGGGCGGGGCCTGGGCGGAGGGAGCCGAGCGCTGACGGAAAGAGCCGAGCGCCGCCCCCCTTCGTAAGCACCACCCGTAAGGGGGCGTGGCCTCGGTCCCCGCCCCCCCGAACCAATCCGGAGAGAGCCGAAGGCTTCCGAGCGCGCTCCGGAAGTCCCCGAACGCCTTCCGGAAACAGCCGAGCGGCGCTGCCGTACGGCCCCGCCAAGATGGCGGCGCCCATGGGGGAGCCTCCGTGCGGGCACTGCGGGGCCGCCGCCGCTCCGTACACCTGCCCCCGCTGCAACCGCCGCCTCTGCTCCCTCGGCTGCTACCGCGGCCACGGGGCCTGCGCCGAGGCCTTTTACCGGGAGCAGGTGCTGCAGGCCCTGGCCGCGGAGCGCGGGGAGGCTCCTCCGGGGCGAGGCCGGGTGCAGGCCGCGCTGGGGCGGCAGCGGGAGCTACGCGAGGCCGGGGATCCGCAGGCCTCGCTAGGCCGCGGCGCCTGGGAGCGGCTGAGCCCGGCCGAGAGGGCCGAGTTCGTGAGGATGGTGCGGAGCGGGGAGGCCCTGAGGCTGCTGCCCCCCTGGAGGCCCTGGTGGTGGCGGAGGGGCCGGGCCGAGAGGCTGGTGGAGGAGCTGGGGCCGGGGGAGGAGGAAACGGGGGGAAAAACGGAGAGAGTGGACGAAAAAGAGGGTGAAACGAGGAAAAAAGTGGGCAAAGCGGCCAAAAAGGAGGGTGAGATGGGCAAAAAAGTGGACAGACTGAACGAAAATGAGGGTAAAATGGGCAAAAAGGCCAAAAAAGTGGACGAAGAGGCCAAAAAAGTGAATGGAAAGGACAAGAGGGTTGTGGGGGATGCAGATGATGCTAAAAAAGAGGATAAAGCAGCCAAAAAACTGGACAGAGAGGCCAAAAACACCAAAAAGGAGGACAGAAAGGCCAAGGGAGGCCATGAGGAGGACACGAGGGACGTGGAGGACGGTGAGGAGGACGAGGAGGAGAGGAAGGAGGCCAAAAGAGGGGACAAAATGGGCAAAAAAAGGGACGAAATGGACAAAAAAGGGAACAAAATGACCGAAGAGGAGGCCAAGACGGCCAGGGGAGGCCAGAAGGACGATGAGGAGGACGAGGACGACGCAGACGAGGCGGAGCAGGAGGACACCAGGGGCACGGAGGTCGACGAGGACGATGATGACGATGATGATGATGACGCCGATGAAGGCCCGGCCGCCCCCGCCGCCGTGCCCCCCCTGCGCAGCCTCCGCGCCGCCCCGGCCTCGCCGCTGCTCCGCTTCCAGCTGCCCAACGTCCTCTACGGCTACGCCTTCGCCCTCTGCCTCCACCGGGGCGACCGGGCCCTGCTCCCCGAGATGGCCTCCGCCGCCCTGGCCTCCGCCGCCGCCCTCCGCGCCCGCCGCCCCTTCGCCTCCACCGCCGAGGCCCTCCACGACGCCCGGCGCGAGGCCGAGGCCGCCGGCTACCCGCCGTGCCCGCTGGGCAGCGCCGGCACCGTGCTGGCCGTGGCTCAGCTCCTGCGAGGCCGCCGCCACCGCCGGCCCGGGGAGGACGCGGAGGCCGCCCTGCGGCACCTGGCGAGGCTGCTGGGGGCGGCGCGGCGGAGGCTGCGGGGCGAGGAAGAGGAGGGAGAGGAGCGAGGCCGGCTGGGGAGGGCGAGGAAGAAGTGCCTCTACCTGCTGGCCTGGAGCCGCGAGCGCGGCGCCGAGCTGGCGGCGCTGGCCGAGGAGGCCGCCCGGCTCCACGCCGAGATGGCCGCCGCCGAGGCCGAGCTGGAGGCCCTGCGGGGGAGGCTGGAGGCCGCCTGGGGGGGGCCGCGGCCCCCGGCGCCCAAAGGGGGGCTGGTGGAGGAGGTGGGGTGAGGGGGGGGCTGCTTGGGGGTGGGGGTCGCTAGGGGTGGGGGTGGCGGGGGAGTCGGGCTCAACGTGGCCGTTCGTTAAGGGCTGGGGGATAACGAGGGGGATTCGGCCTCAAAATGGCTGCTCGTTAAGGGCTGGGGGTAACGAGGGGGAGAGGGACTCAATATGGCCACTGGTTAAAGACTGGGGCATAACGAGGTGGATTCGGCCTCAATATGGCCGCTCATTAAAGACTGGAGGCCAACGAGGTGGATTCAGCCTCAATTCGGCTGCTCGTTAAGGGCTGGAGGCCAACGAGGGGGAGAGGGACTCAACATGGCCGCTCGTTAAGGGCTGGGGGTAACGAGGGGGAGAGGGACTCAATATGGCCGCTCATTGAAGACTGGAGGCCAACGAGGGGGATTTGGCCTCAATATGGCCGCTCGTTAAGGACTGGAGGCCAACGAGGGGGAGAGGGACTCAATTCGGCTGCTCGTTAAGGGCTGGGGGATAACGAGGTGGATTCGGCCTCAAAATGGCCGCTCATTAAAGACTGGAGGCCAATGAGGTGGATTTGGCCTCAATTTGGCCACTGGTTAAAGACTGGGGGATAACGAGGTGGATTTGGCCTCAATTCGGCTGCTCGTTAAGGGCTGGGGGTAACGAGGGGGAGAGGGACTCAATTCGGCCGCTCGTTAAGGGCTGGAGGCCAACGGGTTGGATTCGGCCTCAAAATGGCCGCTCGTGAAGGGACAGGGGCTAATAAGGGGGAGTCAGCCTCAACATGGCCGCTCATTAAGGGCTGGGGGCTAATGAGGTGGATTTGGCCTTGATATGGCCGCTCCTTAAAGACTGGAGGCCAACGAGGGGGATTCGGCCTCAATATGGCCGCTCATTAAGGACTGGAGGCTAACGAGGTGGATTTGGCCTCAACATGGCCGGTCATGAAGGGACGGGGATAACGAGGGGGATTCGGCCTCAATATGGCCGCTCATTAAAGACTGGAGGCTAACGAGGTGGATTCGGCCTCAATTTGGCTGCTCGTTAAGGACTGGAGGCTAATGAGCAGCCAGGATGGTGATTTGGCCTCAATATGGCCGCTCATTAAGGGCTGGGCGCTAACGAGCAGTGGGAGGGGGACACAGCCTCAGTATGAGCTGGATTAACAAAGCAGGGCAATGAAGCGGATTAACGAGCTGGATTAGCAAAGGGGATTAATAAAGCGTGTTAATGAACCGGGTTAACGAACCAGATTAATGGAGTGGACTGAGAACCAGATTAATGAGCTCGGTTAATGAACCAGATTAATAAACCAGGTAAACAATTAATGAGGTGGATTAACAATCCAGATTAAAGAACTGGGTTAATGAACCAGATTAACAAAGCGGATTAACAAAGTGGGGTCACAAACCAGATTAACAAAGTGGGTTCACGATCTGGATTGACAAAGTGGATCAATAAACTGTGTTAATGAGCTGGGCTAATGAGTCAGATTAATGACCTGGATGAGTGAATTGGGGTAACGAACCGGATTAATCAACTGGATTATGAGCTGGATTAACAACCCAGATTAATAAAGTGTATTAATGAACCGGGTTAGCAAACTAGATTAACGAAGAGGGCTAAGAACCTGATTAATGAGCTCAGTTAACAAACTGGATTAACAAATCAGGTTAATGAACCAGATTAATAAACCTGATTAACGGACGGGACTAATGAACCAGGCTAACGAACCGGATCAAGAAATCAGATTAATGAACTGCGTTAACGCTCTGGATTAACGAACCGGGTTAATGAGCTGGGTTAAACCAGCTCTACGACCCAATTAATGACCTGGATTAATGAACTGGATTAACAAACCAGGTTAACAAACCGGATTAATGAACTAGATCAACAAATCAGATTAATGAACTGGATTAACGAATCAGGTTAACAATCTGGATCAACAAGTTGGATTAATGACTGGAGTAACGATCCTTCTTAACAAACCAGATTAATTAATCAAGTTAATCCAGTTTAACAATCCGGATTAATGAACTAGAGTAATGGTCCAGATTATTAAACTGGATTAATAAACCAGATTAACTAACCGGATTAATGATCTGTATTAATGAACCATTTTAACGATCTGGAGTAATGAACCAGATTAACAGTACAGATTAATCATCTGGATTAACAAAGTCGATTAATGATCCAGATTAATGAGCCAGATTAACAGTTCAGATTAATGATCTGGAGTAATTGAACTGGATTAACAAACTGGATTAATGATCCAGATTAATGAACTAGATTAACAGTCCAGATTAATGATTTGGATTAATGAGCTGGATTGAAAAACCGGATTAATGATCTGGTTTAATGACCCAAATTAGCAGTTCAGATTAGTGAGCTGGATTAACGAACCAGATTAACAAACCGGATTAATGAGCCTGATTATTGCTCCAGATTAAAGAACCGGATTAACAATCCAGATTAGGGAGCATCAGGACGAGGAACGGCACCCCCACGGCCGCTCGTTAGGGGATTAGGACTAATGAAGGAGGCGGGGGGCACAATTTGGGGGAGGGGGGCCCAATTTGGGGGGGGGGCACACAAATTTGGGGGGGGGGCACACAAAATTGGGGGGGGGGGCTCCCAAAATGACATCACCGATGACATCATCACCCAGAAAAAAAACCACCAAACCAGCGGCCAAAAGCACTTTTAATGCCGGGGGGGGTCCCCAAATTGTGTGGGGGTCCCCAAATTGTAGGGGGTCCCCAAATTGTGGGGGGGTCCCCAAAATTGGGGGGGGGTCACTCGACGACGAGGCGGAAGCGCTCGGCCTCCTCGAACTGCGCGTTCATGCGGGCGGCCCAGGCCTCCAGCTCCCCTGCCTGCGGGGGGGACACAGGGGGGGGTTATTTTTTTTGGGGGGGGCACGGGGGGTCCTGGGAACACCCCCCCAAAAAAAATTGGGGGTTGGGGGGGGAAAAGGGGGGTTTGGGGGTGAAAATGGGGTGTGGGGGGGTAAAAATGGGGTGGGGGGTGAAAACGGGGTTGGGGGGTCCTGGGGGGCACTTTGGGAATGGGGGGGCTGGGGGGCTGGAATATTTTGGGGGGGTCCTGGGAAGGGGGGGGCATCAGGAATATTTGGGGGGGTCCCAGGGGGTCAGAAATATTTTGGGGAGGGGTCAAGGATATTTCCTTTGGGAATGGGGGAGTCTTGGGGGGTCAGAAATATTTGGGGGGATCATTAATATTTGGGGAGTGTTCTGGGGGGGTCAGGAATATTTGGGGGGGGGTCCCAGGGGATTAAGAATATTTAGGGAGTGGTCAAGAATATTTTTTGGGGGGGGGGTCAGGAATATTTGGGGGCTGGGGGGGTCAGGAATTTTTTTTGGGGGGGTCCCAGGTGGTCATTAATACTTGGGGGGGTCCTGGGGGAGGGGGTCAGAAATATTTGGGGGGGTCCCGGGGGGTCAGGAGTATTTAGAGGGGCTGGGGGGGTCAGGACTTTTTTTGGGGGGGTCAGAAATATTTGGGGGGGGTCCCAGGGGGTCAAAAATATTTGGGGGGGGTCAGAATATTTTTTTTTGGGGGGGGTCAGAAATATTTGGGGGGGTCCCGGGGGTCAGAAATATTTGGGGGGGTCCCGGGGGGTCAGAAATATTTGGGGGGTCAGTCAGAAATATTTGGGGGGGTCAGATTTTTTTTTGGGGGGGGTCACTCACGTCGATGGGCGCCACCTTCCTCTTCCTCTTGCGCTCGGGGCCGGGGGGCCGATGCCGGGGAGGGGGCTGGGGGGGCAGCAGCGGTGGTTGGGGGGGGGGGGGCGACGATGGGGGACAGGGGGCCCCCCCGGGCCGCGTGGGGAGGGGGGCAGGGGGTGGGGGGGCGTCCAGGCGGCTGTAGGAGCGGCGGAAACGGGGAGGGGGGCACGGGGAGGGGGGCAGGAAGGGGGAGGGGGGGCGAGGAGGGGGGCAAATCGGAGGGGGCGAGGGGGGGCGAGGGGGCGGGGACGTTCTCCTTCTGCCCCCGGAGCTGCGGGAGAGAAAAAAAAAAGGGGGGGGGGGCGTTAATGGGGAGCCCCCCCGAATTTGTGGGGACCCCCCCAATTGTTTGGGACCCCCCCAAATATTTATGGGAGCCCCCCATTATTTTAGGACCCCCCAATTATTTTTGGGACCCCCCCAAATATTTATGGACCCCCCCCCCAAATATTTTTAGGAGCCCCCCCCCATTATTTTAGGGACCCCCCTAATTATTTGAGACACCCCCCCAATTATTTGAGACCCCCCAATTATTTGGGACCCCTCCCAGATATTTATGGACCCCCCCAATTATTTGTGGGACCCCCCAAATTATTTGGGCCCCCCCAATTCCTTATGTGCCCCCCCCCCCAATTTTTGGGACCCCCCCAATTATTTGGGGACCCCCCCCCATTATTTTTAGGACCCCATCATTTATCTGCCCCCCCCCCCAATTATCTGGGACCCCCCCCATTATTTATGGGACCCCCCCCTTATTTTTAGGCCCCCCCTATTTTTTGGGACCCCCCCATTATTTATCCCCCCCATTTTAGTGCCCCCCTTTAAGATGCCCCCATTCCACCCCCATCAATTTTTTATGCCCCCCCCCCTCCATTTTTATGCCCCCCCAATATTTTGGGACCCCTCCAATTTTTGGGAGCCCCCCCAAAATTTCCCCCCCTCACCCGGGGGCTGCGTCTCGGCGCCGTTTTCTCTCCAACCTACTGGGGGGGGGCTCAATTTTGAGGGGGGCACAATTTTTGCCCCCCCATGACCTTTTAAACTCCCCCCAATTAGAGACCCCCAATATTTTAGGGACCCCCAAGAATTTGAGACCCCCCAGATTTTTAGGGACCCCCAAATATTTGGGGACCCCCATATACATTTTTAGCCCCCCGAAATTTTAGCCCCCACCTCCATTTTTAACCCCCCCAATTTTTAGGGACCCCTTCCCCAAATTTTAGCCCCCCCATTTTTAGGGACCCCCCAATAATTTTGGCCCCCAAATTTTTAAGGACCTCCCCCCACCTTTTTAGCCCCCCCATTTTTAGGGACCCCCCCAAATTTTTACTGCCCCCCCCCAATTTTTAGGGACCCCTCCCAATTTTTAGCCCCCCCCCATATTTTAGCCCCCTCCCATTTAACCCCCAAATTTTTAGTGCCCCCCCTTACCCGCTGCGGGGGCTGCCATCTCCTCCAGCACCCTGGTGCCCGGGGGGCCCCTGCAACATTTTTTTAGGGGGCCCCAGGAGCCCCCCTCCCCAAAATCCCCCCCAAAAAAAAACTTACCGGGGTGTCGGGGGCGCAGGGGGAGGCGCAGGGGGGGCCCTGAGCTGCGGCGGCCTGGAGGGAGGGGGGGGGCACATTTTTTTGGGGGGGGGGCAGGGACCCCAAAATCCCGCCCCCCGCTGCCTCAGGGCCCCCCCCATGACCCCAGAGCCCCCCAAATCCCCCCATTGCCCCCCCGACCCCCCCATTCCCCCCCCAGTGACCCCATAGCCCCCCAGCCCCCCCATTTTACCCCCAAGCCCCCCATAGCCCCCATTTCCCCCCCCCAACCCCCCAATTCCCCCATAACCCTCCCAATTCCCCCCAATGACCCCCAAACCCCCCATTTTCCCCCAAATCCCCCCAGAGCCCCCCAGCCCCCCAAATCCCCCCATAGCCCCCCAGTGACCCCCAAAACCCCCAATTTCCCCTCAAAACCTCCCCAAATCCCCCCATTGCTCCCCCAAATCCCCCCAATTTTCCCCTAACCCCCCAATTTTCCCCCAATCCCCCCAATTTTCCCCAAAACCCCCAATTTCCCCCAAATCCCCCATTGCCCCCCAATTCCCCCCACAGCCCCCAATGACCCCCAAACCCCCCATTTCCCCTCAAAACCTCCCCCAATCCCCCCAATTTACCCCAAATCCCCCATTTTACCCCGAATCCCCCATTTTTCCCCAAATGCCCCCATTTTTCCCCGTTTTTCCCCATTTTCCCCAATTTTCCCCCAATTTCCCCCTCACCCCCCGCCCGCCGCCCGCCGCCGTCTCCCGCCATCTCCTTCGAACGACCGGAAGTGACGCCACCAACCCGGAAAGGGCGTGGCCAGCCCCCCCGCAGCCCGCCGGCGCCCGGCGCCATCTTGGGTGCGGCGCCCGGCGCCATCTTGGGTGCGGCGCCCGGCGCCATCTTGGATGCGGCGCCCGGCGCCATCTTGGGTGTGGCATCCCCACCTGGCAGGGATGTGGCGCTTCCGGGGGTGCGGCGGAAGTGACGCCGTCGCGCGGCGCCGAGCCCGGAAGCGCCGTGCCAGCGGGGCAGCGCGTCGCCATAGGAACGGTGAGGGGGGGGCGGGGGGCTCCGGGGGGGCTTTGGGGTCTTTTTGGGGTCCTTTTGGGGGCCCTATGGGGCCGTGGGGCCTTTATAGGTTCTCTATGGGGGCCGTGTGGGGGCTGTGGGGGGATCTGGGGGGGCTGCGGGGTCCTTATGGGGTCTTTATAGGGCCCCTATGTGGCGAGTGGGGGCCGTTTGGGGTCCCCGGGGGGGCCTACAGGGTCCCTATGGGGTCCCTATGGGGTCCCTATGGGGTCCCTATGGGGCTATGAGGCCCTTATCGGGTCCTTGTAGGGCTTCTATGGGGCGGGTGGGGGCTGTGTGGGGTCTCTGGGGGGTCCTTATGGGGTCTCTATGGGGTCGTGGGGCCTTTATAGGGCCTTTATAGGGCCTTTATAGGGTCTCTAGGGGGTGGGGTGGGGCAAATGGGGGCCGTTTGGGGGGGCTATGGGGTCCTTATGGGGTCTGTATAGGGTCATGGGACCTTTATAGGGTTTTTATGGGGTCTCTATGGGAGAATGGGAGTCGTGTGGGGTCTCTGGGGTCTACGGGGTCCGTATGGGGCTTCTATGGGGCCATGGGGGCGCTATGGGGTCTTTATAGGGTCTCTATGGGGAGAATGGGGGTTGTGTGGGGTCTCTGGGGGGCTATGGGGGGTGGGGGGGCCTATAGGGTCCTTGTGGGGCCTCTATGGGGCCGGGAGACCTTTATAGGGCCTCTACAGGGCAAGTGGGGGCCGTTTGGGGTCTCTGAGGGGTCCCTGTGGGGTCATGGGGCCGCTGTGAAGTCTTTATAGGGCCTCTACGGGGAAAATGGGGGCCATGGGGGGTCTCTGGGGGTATATGGGGGGGCTATGGGGTACTTATGGGGTCCCTAGGGGGTTATGGGGCCCTTAAAGGGTCTTTGCAGGGCCCCTATGGGGTGGGGTTGGTCTCTATGGGGTCCCTATGGGACTGGGGGGGCTCTATGGGGTGGGGGGCCTCTATGGGTTCCCTATGGGATGGGCGGGTCCTTATGGGGGCCCTATGGGGCTGGGGGGTCCCTATGGGGTCCCTATGGGGTCCCTATGGGGCTGGGGATCTCTATGGGGTCCCTATGGGGTGGGGGGCTCTATGGGGTCCCTATGGGACTGGGGGGGTCCCTGTGGGAGGGGGGGCTCTATGGGGTGGGTGGGGTGCTGGGGGTCCCTATGGGGCAGGAGGGTCCCTATGGGGTGTGGGGGGGTCTATGGGGTCCCTATGGGGTGGGGGGAGCTCTATGGGGTCCATATGGGGTGGGGGGTCCCTATGGGGTGGGGGGGCTCTATGGGGTAGGAGTGTCCCTATGTGACCTCTATGGGGAGGAGGGGGGGTCTCTATGGGGTCATTTACCCCCCCCAAATTTACCCCTGAGACCCCAAAACCCCAAAACCCCCCCATTAATGACCTCACACCCCCCTTAACGACGTCACCACCCCATTAATGACCTCACCACCCCCTTAATGACCTCACCACCCCATTAACGACCTCACCACCCCATTAATTTATGGGGTCCCTATGGGGTGCGGGAGGTCCCTATGGGGTGGGAGGGTCTCTGTGGGGTCCCTTTGGGGCGGTGTGTCCCTATGGGGTATGGGGGGGTCCCTATGGGGCGGGGGGGGGTCCCAACGGGGTCCCTATGGGGTCATTTAGCCCCCAGATTTATCCCCAGCACCAAAACGAGACCCCAAAACCCCCCCCGATGACCTCACACCCCCTTAACGACATAATCACCCCCTTAACGCCCCCCACACCCCATTAAGCCCCCCACACCCCATTAAGGCCCCCCACCCCATTAAGGCCCCCCACCCCATTAAGGCCCCCCCACCCCATTAAGCCCCATCCCATTAAGGCCCCCACCCCATTAAGACCCCCCCCCACCCCATTAAGCCCCCCCACACCCCATTAAGCCCCCCCACACCCCATTAAGCCCCCCACACCCCATTAAGGCCCCCCACCCCATTAAGACCCCCCCACACCCCATTAAGACCCCCACACCCCCATTAAGCCCCCCACCCCATTAAGACCCCCCACACACCCCATTAAGGCCCCCCACCCAATTAAGACCCCCCCACCCCATTAAGCCCCCCCAGCCATGGGGCTGTGCAAGTGCCCGAAGCGGCGCGTGACGACCCTCTTCTGCTTCGAGCACCGCGTCAACGTCTGCGAGAGCTGCCTGGTGGCCGCGCACCCCAGGGTGGGTCCCAACCCCTGACCCCCTGACCCCCCCCGACCCCCCCGACCCGGTAATTAACGGTAATTAACGGTGATTGAGCAGTGCGTGGTGCAGTCCTACCTGCGCTGGCTGCAGGACAGCGACCACGAGCCCAGCTGCCCCCTCTGCAACGCCCCCTGGCGCGGGGGGACACCGTCAGGCTGGTCTGCTACGGTGAGGGGGAAATAAGGGGGTGGGGGGGGTTAGAGGGGGTTGGGGGGGTTAGAGGGGGTTTGGGGGTTGGGGGTTACAGGGGGTTACAGGGGGTTTGGGGGGTTGGGGGGGTTAAAGGGGGTTTGGGGGGATTTGGGGGGTTAGAGGGGGTTTGGGGGGGTTGGGGGGTGGGGGGTTGGGGGGTTAAAGGGGTTTGGGGGGTTAAAGGGGGATTAAATGGGATTGGGGGGTTAAAGGGGGATTAAATGGGATTGGGGGGGTTAAAGGGGGGTCAAAGGGGGTTTGCGGGGGGTTGGGGGGAGTTAAAGGGGGTTTGGGGGGGGGAAAAAGGGGGTTTGGGGGGTTGGGGGTTTGGGGTGGATTTGGGGGGTTAAAGGGGGTTTGGGGGGTTTGGGGGGTTTGGGGGGAGTTAAAGGTGGTTTGGGGGGTTAAAGGGGGATTAAATGGGATTGGGGGGGTTAAAGGGGGATTAAATGGGATTGGGGGGGTTAAAGGGGGATTAAATGGGATTGGGGGGTTAAAGGGGGGTCAAAGGGGTTTGCGGGGGTTGGGGGAGTTAAAGGGGGTTTGGGGGGGGAAAAAGGGGGTTTGGGGGGGTTGGGGGGTTTGGGGTGGATTTGGGGGGGTTAAAGGGGGTTTGGGGGGTTTGGGGGGTTTGGGGGAGTTAAAGGTGGTTTGGGGGGTTAAAGGGGGATTAAATGGGATTGGGGGGGGGTTAAAGGGGGATTAAATGGGATTGGGGGGGTTAAAGGGGGATTAAATGGGATTGGGGGGGTTAAAGGGGGGTTAAATGGGGGATTTGGGGGGGCAGGGGGGTTAGAGGGGATTTGGGGGGGGTTGGGGGGTTAAAGGGGGTTAGAGGGGATTTGGGGGGGTTAAAGGGGGATTTGGGGGGTTTGGGGGGTTTGGGGGAGTTAAAGTGGGTTTGGGGGGTTTGGGGGGATTAAAGGGGGTTAGAGGGGGGTTTGGGGGGTAAATGGGGATTTGGGGGGGGTTAAAGGGGGTTTTGAGGGGGCTTGGGGGGGATAAAGGGGTTAAATGGGAGTTTGGGGGGGATTTGGGGAGGTTAAAGGGGATTTGGGGGTGTTAAAGGGGTGTGGGGAGCCCCGAAACCGCCGTTTTTTGATGTGGGGTGCCCCAAAACCACCATTTTTTGGTTTGGGGAGCCCCGAAACTGCTGTTTTTTGGTTTGGTGAGCCTCGAAACCGACATTTTTCATTGCGGGAAGCCCTGAAACCACTATTTTTTCAGTTTGGGGAGCCTTGAAACCACCGTTTTTCGGTTTGGGGCGCCCCGAAACCGCCGTTTTGGGTCAGAAAACATCCTGGGGGAGCCCTGAAACCACCTTTTTTTGGTTTGGGGAGCCCCGAAGCCACCATTTTTCGTTGCACGGAACCCTGAAACCACCATTTTTTGATGCGGTCTGCCCCGAAACCACCATTTTTCAATGCAGGGAGCTCTGAAACCGTTTTTTTTTTTGTTTTGGGAAGCCCCCAAACCATCATTTTTCAGTTCAGGGTGCCCCAAAACTGACTTTTTTCGATGTGGGGTGTCCCGAAACCACCATTTTTTGGTTTGGGGTGCCCCGAAACCTTCATTTTTCAATGCAGGGAGCCCCAAAACTACTGTTTTTTGGTTTGGGGTGCCTCGAAACCGCCGTTTTTTGGTTTGGGGTGCTCCAAAACCACCATTTTTCAATGGGGGGAGCCCCGAAACCGCTGTTTTTTGGTTTGGGGTGCCCCGAAACCCTCATTTTTCAATGCGGGGAGCCCCAAAACTACCGTTTTTCGGTTCGGGGAGCCTCGAAACCACCCTTTTTCGCTTCAGGGAGCCCCAAAACCGCCGTTTTTTGCTCTTGGGAGCCCCAAACTCGCCGTTTTTTCGGGGGGCCGTCTCTCGGGGGGGGTCCTCTCCCCCGGGGCCGTGCCCTTGACCCCCCGTCCCCCCCCCAGACGTCTTCCACTGGCCGTGCCTGGCGGCCTGGGCCCGGGCGCTGCCCCCCCGCACGGCCCCCGCCGGCTTCCGCTGCCCCTCGTGCCGGGGGCCCCTCTTCCCCCCCCCCAACCTGGAGGGGCCCCTGGCCAACGCCCTCCGCGCCCGATTGGCCGAAGCCCCCTGGGCCCGCCCCGGCCTCGGCCTCCCATTGGTGAGTGGATGACCCCCCCCCCGTTCCGCCCCGTGACCCCAAATTTGCCAGAAATGAGCCCAAATCGGGTGTGAATCCCAGGCGAAATGACCTCCAAATGGCCCCAAAGGCCACCCAAAAAGAGCACGAAACGGCCCCAGAATGGCCTCAAATCCCATAAAATGACCCCAAAATGGCCCCAAGTACCCCAGAATGGCCCCAAATCCTCTAAAATGACCCCAAAATGGCCCCAGGTACCCCAGAATGGCCCCAAATCCCGTAAAATAACCCCCAAATGGCCTCCAAACGCACAAAGTGACCCCTAAATGGCCCCAAATCCCCTCGAAATGGGCACGAATCCCACCTAAAATGGCCCCAAATCCTCCCCAAATGGCCCCAAAACCCAAACCAAAAAGAACATAAAATGGCCCCCAAAAATACCCCCAGAATGACCCCCAAATGACCCCAAATTCCCCAAAAATGACCCCAAATCCCTCCAAAATGACCCCAAATCCCCTCTTGGACCCCCAGGACCCCCCCCCCATTTACCCCCTCCCCTAATTTTTGCCCCCCCAGATCGAGGGCACGGACCCGGACCCCGACCCCAATCCCGACCCCGAGCCCGAGGTGGAGGCGGCCGAGAGCAGCTGGGACAGCTTCAGCGGTGAGGGGGGCAACCCCAAAAACCCCCAATCCCACCCCAAAACCCTAAATCTCCCACATACCACCCCCAAACCCCCAAACCTCTCCAAATCCCACCCCAACAACCCCAAATCCAGCCCCCAAAACCCCAAACTTCCCCAAATCCTGCCCCCAAAACCCCAAATCCCACCCCAAAACTCCTAAATCCCCTCAAATCCCACCCCAACAACCCCAAACTTCCCCAAATCCCACCCCAAAACCCCAAATCCCCCCAAATCCCACCCCCAAAACCCCAAATCCTCCCCAAATCCCACCCCAAAACCCCCTAATTCTATTTCAAAACTCCCAATCCCAACCCAAAAACCCAAATCCCACCCCAAAAGCCCCAAACCTCCCCAAATTCCACCCCAAATCCCACCCCCAAACCCCTAAATCCCCTCAAATCCCACCCCAAAAACCCACCCCAAATCCCCAAAGCCTCCCCAAATACCACCCCAAAAAAACCAAATCCCACCCCAAATCCTACCCCAGCAACCACAAATCCCAACCCAAAATCCCAAACCTCCCCAAATCCCACCCCAAAACCCCAAATCCCCCCAAATCCAACCCCAAAACCCCAAATCTTCCCCAAATTCCACCCCAGAACCCCCAAATCCTCCCCAAATCCCACCCCAGAACCCCAAATCCAATCCCCAAAACCCAAAATCCCAGCCCAACAACCCCAAATCCTCTCCAAAACCCCAAATCCCATCCCCAAAAAATCCAAATCCCACCCCAGAACCCCAAATCCCACCCCCAAAACCCCCAAATCCCACCCCAAAAGCCCAAATCCCCCAAATCCCACAAAAACCCCCAATTCCACCCCAAAATCCCCAAATCTCACCCCAACTCCCCCCAAAATCCCCCAAAAACCCCAAATTCCCCCCCCCCCCCCAACCCCTGTCTCCCCCAGCCCCCGGCCGCCCCCGAGCCCCCCCCGAGCCCCCCCGGCCCACGCCGTGGTCAACGTGGGGGGGGGACCCTGACCCTACACGCTGGTGAGTGTGGGGGGGGGCACTTATGGGGCAAGGGGGGCACTTATGGGGCAGGGGAGGCTATGGGGGCTATGGGGCTGGGGGGGTCCCACTATGGGGCTGGGGGGAGCTATAGGGTGGGGGGCACTTATGGGGCTGGGGGTCGCTATGGGCTGGGGGGGCGTTATGGGGCTGAGGTCCCACTATGGGGCGGGGGGGTCGAGGCTATGGGGCAAGGGGGGGGCACTTATGGGGCAAGGGGGGGGGCACTTATGGGGCTGAGGGTCTGCTATGGGGCTGGGGGGCACTATGGGGTTGGGGGGTCTGCTATGGGGCTGGGGGCTGGGGGGTCCTGCTATGGGGCGGGGGGCTGTGGGGGCACTGTGGGGCCCGCTTATGGGGCAGGGCTCCTTCTATGGGGCTGGGGGTCCCGCTATGGGGCTGCCCCCCCGACGCCCCCTTTTCAGGCTCGGGGCCCCGCAAGCCGCTGGGGGCGCGAGAGCCGGGCCCCCGACCGGGACGAGGACAAATACAGGAGGAGACCCCCTCGCCTGGCTGCCCCCCCCTCAGGTGGGCGGGGGCGGGTATGGGGCGGGGGCGGGTATGGGGCAGGGGGCGGTTATGGGGCTGGAGGGGTGGTTATGGGGCGGGGGGGCGGGTATGGGGCGGGGGGCGGTTATGGGGCTGGGGGGCGGTTATGGGGCTGGAGGGGTGGTTATGGGGCGGGGGGCGGGTATGGGGTGAGGGGGCTGCTATGGGGTGGGGGGCGGGTATGGGGCTGGAGGGGTGGTTATGGGGTTATGGGGGGAGTGGTTATGGGGTGGGGGGCGGGTATGGGGCAGGGGGCGAGGTTTTGGGGTGAGGGGGCTGCTATGGGGCTGGAGGGGGCGGTTATGGGGTGGGGGGAGGTTATGGGGTCTCTATAGGGTCGCTATGGGGCAGTTATGGGGTAGCTATGGGTCACTATGGGGCAGTTATGGGGTCACTATGGGGTCACTGTGGGTCGCTATGGGGCAGTTATGGGGTCACTATGGGTCACTATGGGGTCACTATGGGTCACTATGGGGTCACTATGGGGCAGCTATGGGGTCACAATGGGGTCACTATGGGGTCACTATGGGTCACTATGGGTCACCATGAGGTCCCTACAGGGTCTCTATGGGGCACCGCCCCCTCACCCCCCATTTCTCTCCCCCCCCCCAGGTGCCGGCTCCGCGCCCCCCGCCCCCCGCTGGTGCTGGCTCTGGTTGGGGCCGTGGCCTTCGGCCTCCTCCTCCTCCTCCTGGCCCGGTTGGGGCGGGCGGCGGCGGGGGGGGACCCGGCCCTGGAACCCCCCCGGGGGGGGGCCCCGCTGCGGGTGGGGCGCTGACCACGCCCCCTTGGAGAGGCCACGCCCCCCCGTGGGACCAAGCCCCGCCCCCCCTGCGTGGGGGGGTCCCGGTTAAATAAAGCCCCCCCCCCGTGGGGTGATTGGAGTGAGCGTGCTCCCAGTGACTCCCAGTTCCTCCCAGTTCCCCCCCAGTGCTCCCCCAGTATCCTCCCAGTGTCCCCCAGTTCCTCCCAGTAGCCCCCCC
Source organism: Aythya baeri (assembly GCA_026413565.1). Lineage (NCBI taxonomy): Eukaryota > Metazoa > Chordata > Aves > Anseriformes > Anatidae > Aythya > Aythya baeri. The sequence continues at coordinate 10,359 of JAKRSJ010000104.1, read as the reverse complement.
GTATTCCCCCAGCACCCCAGTATCCTCCCAGTATCATCCCAGTTCTCCCCCCCCCGTTCCTTTAGCCCCCTCCCAGTACTCCCAGTACTCTCCCAGTAGCCCCCAGTGTTCCCAGTAACCTTCCAGTGCACCCACCACACCCTCCCAGTTCTTCCTAGTACCCTCCCAGTGCCTTCTAGTACCTCCCAGTTCCCCCCAGTGCCCCCCAGTCCCTCCCAGTTCCCCCCAGGACCCTCCCAGTCCCTCCCAGTGCTCCCAGTGCCCAGCAGCACAGGACCCAGCTCAGCACCACGAGCTCTGTTTTGCCCCCCCCGCAGTTTTGGGGGGGCCCCGCCTCGGGCCGGCCTCGGCGTGCACGGGGGGAGGGGGGGGGGCGGGGCTATGGGGTGCTGTGGGTCACTATGGGGTCACTTTAGGTCACTCTGTGTCGTGATACGCCGCCCTGTCGCGACATGCCCTAGAAGGGTCGCTATGGGGCAGGGCTGTGGGGTCACTATGGGGTCACTGTGGGTCACTATGGGGTCACTGTTGGTCACTCTGTGTCGTGATATGTCACGATATGTTGCGATATGCTGCTATGTCGCGACATTCCCTAGAAGGGGCACCATGGGGCGGGGCTGTGGGTCACTATGGGTCACTGTGGGTCACTATGGGGTCACTCTGGGTCACTGTGGGTCATGCTGTGTCACAATATGTCGCGATATAGCCACCCTGTCACGACATGCCCTAGAAGGGGCGCTATGGGTCACTGTGGGGTCACTATGGGGTCACTGTAGGTCATTCTGTTGCGATATGTCGCGATATGCCGCCCTGTCATGACATGCCCTAGAAGGGGCGCTATGGGGCAGGGCTATGGGCCACTCTGGGTTCCTCTATGTCATGATATGTCGCGATATAGCCGCCCTGTCGCAACATGCCCTAGAATGGGTGCTATGGGGCAGGGCTATGGGTCACTATGGGTCACTCTATGTCGCGATACGCCACCGTGTCGCGACCTGTCCTAGAACGGGTGCTGTGGGGCAGGGCTATGGGTAACTGCGGGTCACTAGGGGGTCACTATGGGTCACTGTGGGTCACTCCGTGTCGCGATATAGCCGCCCTGTTGCGACATGCCCTAGAAGGGGTGCTATGGGGCAGGGCTGTGGGTCACTGTGGGGTCACTGTGGGTCGCGATATGTCGCGATATAGCCGCCCTGTCGCGACACGCCCTAGAAGGGGTACTCCCCCACGATCACCGCCAGGCGCAGCAGCGCCAGGGGCCGGGGGGGCGGAGGGGGCGGGGCGGGGCGGAGGGGGCGGGGCCGTGGGCGGGGCCTCGTCTCGGCCACGCCCCCGGCAGCAGCTCCACCTCCAGCTGCAGCTCCTGGGGCCCCTCCAGCGGCCGCGTCAGCTCCAGCCGCGCGCTCTGATTGGACAGCTCCTGCGGGGGGCGGGGCCGAGGCGGGAGGACACGCCCCCCAGGGGCGGAGCCCCCAAGGGCCCCCCATACACCCCTTGGCCCCTCCCACCCCCAATGCCCCCCGTAATCCCTTATAACCCCCATAACCCCCCACCCCATAACCCCCACAACCCTATAACCCCCAACCCCCATAATCTCCCCAACCCCCATAACCCCCATGACCCCATAACCCCCATTCCCCCATAACCCTCCCATGACCCCATACCCCCCATGACCCCCATGACCCCCCCCCATGACCCCATAACCCCCCTATAACCCCATAACCCCCATTCCCCCCATAACCCCCACAACCCCATGACCCCCCCATGACCCCATAACACCCCCATGACCCCCCATGACCCCATAACCCCCCATAACCCTATAACCCCCCCACAACCCCCCCATGACCCCATAACCCCCCATAACCCCCCATGACCCCCCCATCCCATAATACCCCCCATCCCATAATACCCCCCCATCCCCTAATACCCCCCCCCCCTTACCCTGATGCGGAAGGCCCCAGGGGGCCCCCCCGGAGGCGCAGGGTGCGGGGGGTCCCGGGGCGGCGCAGTTGGAACAGGGCCGTGGGGGCGGGGGCGCGGGGCAGGGCCACGGAACCCAAAATCAGCCGGGGGGAGCACCGAGCACGGGGGCCCCCTCGGGGCAACGGCACGTCCTGGGGGGGGTCAGGGGGTCAGGGGGTCAAGGGGGTCATGGGGGGGGATGGGGGTCATGGGGGGTAATGGGGGGTAATGGGGAGATTGGGGGGTGTGGGGGTTATGGGGGGGGATGGGGGTTATGGGGGTGATGGGGGGTCATGGGGGGTCATGGGGAGATTGAGGGGGGTTGGGGGGTCATGGGGGGGTCATGGGGAGATTGAGGGGGGTTGGGGGTCATGGGGGTCATGGGGAGATTGAGGGGGGTTGGGGGATTATGGGGGGATGGGGGGTCAGGGGGTGTGGGGGTTAGGGGGTCATGGGAGGGTTATGGGGGGTTGGGGGAGTGGGGGGGGGTCAAGGGGGGTAATGGGGAGGTCAAGGGGGGTTTATGGGGGGTTTGGGGGGTGATGGGGGTGGGTGGGGGGTTATGGGGGGTAAATGGGGGGATTTGGGGATGGGGGGGCCCCCTGGGGACAATGGCACGTCCTGGGGGGCAAGGGGGGGTTGGGGGGTCTTGGGGGGTTATGGGGAGATTGGGGGGTTGGGGGGTTGGGGGTGTGGGGGTGATGGGGAGGTTATGGGGGGGGTTGGGGGGTTATGGGGGGGGATTTGTGCCCGGGGGGGGTCCCGGGGGGGGGGGCCATACCCCGGCCTGCCGGGCACGGGCACGTAGGGGGTCGCAGGGCTGGGGGTCGCAGCGGTGCCCCCGAAGGTGTTGAAGCAGCGCTCGGCCCCCGAGCACCCGTGGGTGCCCTCGGAGCACTCGTCCACGTCTGGGTGGGGGGTGGGGGGCAAGGATCAGGACACCCCCCGCTGCCCCCGACCCCCAACCTGCCCCACAGCCCCCCATAGCCCCCATAACCACCCCATAGCCCCCCCAGCAGCCCCATAACCCCCAACCCCTCTATGGCCCCCCAGAGCCCCCCATGACCCCCCCATAACCATCGTATGACCCCCCCATGACCCCCAATAACCCCCCCATAACCTCCCCAGACCCCCCCATAACCCCCCGTGACCCCCCCACCCCCGTGTCCCCCCATGGCCCCACCATGACCCCCCCACACCCCCCATATCCCCCCACAACCCCCAAATACGCCCCCCCATGACCCCCCAAAACCCCCCCGACAACCCCCACGACCCCCTACACGCCCCAACCCCCCAAACCCCCCATGACCCCCCCATGACCCCCCACACCCCCATACCCCCTCCATGACCCCCCACCCCCCATGTCCCCCCAACCCCCCCATACCCCCCCCCACGACCCCCCAATAACCCCCATGACCCCCTCCATGTCCCCCCATAACCCCCCACCCCCCCCAATGACCCCCCCACGACCCCCAATAACCCCCAATCCCCTCCTATAACCCCCATGACCCCCACACCCCCATACCCCCCCCATGACCCCCACCCCCCATGTCCCCCCATAACCCCCCCACCCCCCATAACCCCCCCCCCCCCCAATGACCCCCACGCCCCCCACGCCCCCAACCCACCCCCGTGCCCCCCCTCACCCTGGCAGCGGCGCCCCCCGCAGGCGGTACCCGGGGGGCAGCTGCAGCCGAACCCCCCGCGTGGTTGTGGCAGCCGTGCTGGCACCCAGCCAGCCCCACGCGGCACTCGTCCACGTCTGGGGGCGGGGCCAAAAGGGGGGCGTGGTCACAAAGGGGCGTGGTCACAAAGGGGAGGGGTCAGGAAGGGAGGGGTCACAAATGGGAGGGGTCACAAATGGGAGGGGTCACAGGGGGTGGGAGGGGATGGGGGTGAGGAGGGGGCAGGGAGGGGTTAAGGGGCGTGGTCACAGGGGGCGTGGTCGCAAAGGGGCGGGGTCTCAAAGGGGAGGGGCCACAAATGGGAGGGGTTACAGGGGGTGGGAGGGGGCAGGGAGGGGTTAAGGGGAATGTTCACAGGGGGCGTGGTCACTAGAGGGCGAGGTCTCAAAGGGGGCGTGGTCACAAAGGGGCGTGGTCTAACGGGTTGGGCGTGGCCTGGAGAGAAGGGGCGTGACCTTATAATGTGGGCGTGGCCTATGGGATGGGGGCGTGGCCTCCCAGCCCAGCCCCAGAACTCAGTGGTCGGGGTGGGAGATTGGGGGGGGGCGTGTCTAGAGGGAAGGGGGCGTGGTTAACGAGAAGGGGGCGTGGTTAACGGGAGTGGCTTGGATCAGAGGGCGTGGCCACAGCCCATCCACGTGGATGGGGAGCAGCCGGGGGCAAGGGCTGGGGGCGTGGCCAAAGGGATGGGGCGTGGCTAAGGGGAAGGGGGCGCGGTCTAACGGCTAGGGCGTGGCTTGAGGAAAGTGGGCGTGGCTTTTTGTTGGGGGGCGTGGCCCCCCCGGCCAGTCCACCCCCCGAACTCCGGGGCCCGGGGGGGTGTTGGGGGGGGGCGGGTCTAGAGGGAAGGGGGCGTGGTTAATGAAAAAGGGGGCGTGGTTAAGGGAAGGGGGCGTGGCCTATGGCCGGGGGGCGTGTCCAGGGGGCGTGTCCCACCGTGGCAGCCCAGCCCGTCGGGGCTGAGGGCGAAGCCGGGCCGGCAGCGGCAGCGGAAGGAGCCGAAGGTGTTGAGGCAGCGCTGGGCACAGCGGGCGCCCATCGAGCACTCGTCCACGTCTGGGGGGGGCACAGGGGGGGTCAGGGGGGTCAGGGGGGTCACGGGGGTCGGGGGGGTCACGGGGGGTCACGGGGGGTCACCGGGGGGTCACGGGGGGACACGGGGGGGTCAGAGGGGGTCACGGGGGGGCCAGGGGGGGGTCAGGGAGGGGGTCACGGGGGGTCAGGGGGGGTCAGGGGGGTCAGGGGGGGTCAGGGGGTCAGGGAGGGGTCAGGGGGGGGTCAGGGGGGGTCAGGGGGGTCAGGGGGTCAGGGGGTCACGGAGGGGTCACGAGGGGGTCACGGGGGGCACCCAAGGGACAGCCGCAGCACCCCCGTGGGAGACTCCCAAAGGACCCCCCTCCATGGGATGCCCCCCCCCCCATGGGACCTCCCCCCTCAATAATCCCCACCCCCACCCCACCATGGGATGCCCCCCCTCAATGGGACCCCCCCCCCAAAGGACTCCCCACCCCATGGGATGCGTCCCCCCCCCCCCAATGGGATCCCCCTCCCCCCAATGAGAACCCCCCCAATGGGACCCTCCCCCTCCAATGGGACCCCTCCCCATGTGCCCCCCAGGTGAACTTCGCCCCCCAAAGGACCCCCCCATGGGATGTCCCCCCATGAGAACCTCCCCCACAATGGGAGGGGTTCCCGGGAACTGGGGGGTCCCGGAATTGGGGGGCTCCGGGGGGGTCCTGGGGGGTCTCGGGGGAAGTGGGGGGTCCCGGGATTGGGGGAGTCCTGGGAATTGGGGGTGGTCCAGGGAATTGGGGGGTCCCAGGAATTGGGGGGGTCCTGGGAATTGGGGGGGTCCCAGGAATTGGGGGGGTCCCGGGAACTGGGGGTCCTAGGAATTGGGGTCCTCCCGGGAATTGGGGGGTCCCAGGAATTGGGGGGGGTCCCAGGAATTGGGGGGGGTTCCGAGGAATTGGGGGGGGTCCCGGGGGGGTCCCTGACCGAGGCAGGAGCGGTTGTTGGGGGCCAGGCGGAAGCCGGGGTGGCAGCGGCAGGAGAAGGAGCCGGGGGAGTTGGCGCAGGAATGCTGGCACCAGCGCTGGCGGCACTCGTCCTCGTCTGCCCCACAGAGCCCCACAGCTGCCCCACAGCTGCCCCACAGCTGCCCCACAGCTGCCCCATAGCTGCCCCATAACCGCCCCACCCACAGCTGCCCCATAGCTGCCCCATAACCACCCCATAGCTGCCCCATAACCGCCCCATAGCTGCCCCATAGCTGCCCAGTAACCACCCCATAGCTGCCCCATAGCTGCCCCATAAGTGACCCACAGCTGCCCCATAACCGCCCCATAGGTGACCCATAGCTGGGTCATAACTGACCCATAGGTGACCCCCCCCCGACCCCATAACCCCTCCCACTGACCCCCCCATAACCCCCCCACTGACCCCATAACCGCCCTATAGCCCCCCACAACCCCCCCATAACCCCACAACCCCCCTCATAACCCCCCCCATAACCCCATAACCCCCACTGACCCCATAACCCCCATAACCCCCCATACCCCCCACAACCCCCCCCGACCTCATAACCCCCTCATAACCCCCCCACAACCCCCCCCGACCCCATAACCCCCCCATACCCCCCACAATCACCCCACTGACCCCATAACCCCCCACTGACCCCATAACCCCCCCCCAGTGACCCCACAACCCCCCGACCCCATAACCCCCCCATAACCCCCCATAACCCCCCATAACCCCCCCCCATACCCCCCCCCCCACGTACCGACGCACTCTGTGCGCACGTTTCGGTAGCCGGGGGGCAGCGGCACTCGAACCCCCCGGGAGGTTGACGCAGTCCTGGCTGGGCCGGCAGGGGGCCCCTGGCACTCGTCCACGTCTGGGGGGGAGGGGGCACCACGTCACCCCGACCCCCAGAGACCCCCCCCCCCAAACCCAAAGACCCCCCCAGCCCCCCCACCCCCCGACCCCCAAAGACCCCCCCAAAACCCAGAGACCCCCCCACACCCCCCCAGCCCCCGACCCCCAAATCCCCCCCCAAAACCCCACCCCCACCCCAAGCACCCCCTCCCTGACCCTCTGTGACCCCTCCAGACCCCGCCCCCAGCCCCTTAGCCCTGCCCCCAGCCCCTTAGCCCCGCCCCGTTTCTTAAACACCACCCCAGCCCTTAGCCCCGCCCGCCAAGTCGTAGCCCTGCCCACAACGCCCCACCCACAATCTCGTAGCTCCTCCCAGCCCCGACCTTTAGCCCCGCCCCCAGCCCGGGGCCACGCCCCAACTCACAAGCCCCGCCCCCTGCTCACAAGCCCCGCCCCTCCAACCCACCATCCACCCATAAGCCCCGCCCACCTCCATCCCATAGCCCTGCCCACTCCAGCACACCCCGTTCCTAAGCTCCTCCCTCTCCCCCTTAGCCCCGCCCCCTTTATCCTCGTCCATTTTCTTAGCCCCGCCCTCCCCCTTTGCCCTGGTCCCTTAGCTCCTCCCCCTCCTCGTAGCCCTGCCCCTCCCGTAGCCCCACCCACCCCTAGCCCTGCCCACCTCTTAGCCCCACCCCCTTATCCCCTGCCCATCTTCTTAGCCCCGCCCCCTCCCGTGGCCCTGCCCGCCCCCACACCCCATCCCTTAGCCCCTCCCACCCCTTAGCCCCGCCCCCATTTAGCCCCGCCCCATCTTTTTGTCCCCTCCCTTAGCCCCGCCCTCCCCCTTTTGCCCCACCCCTTAGCCCCTCCCTTCCCTTAGCCCCGCCCACCTCTAACCCCGCCCACTCCTATATCCCCTCCCACCCTAGCCCCACCCCTCCCGTAGCCCCGCCCCTCCTGTAGCCCCTCCTACCCCTAGCCCCACCCCATAGCCCCGCCCACCCTTAGCCCCTCCCCCTTTAGCCCCGCCCCCTCACCTTGGCAGCTCCCGTCGGGGGCGGGGCTGTAGCCGGGGGCAGCGGCCCCTTGGGGCGGGGCCAGGGCGAGGGGCGGGGCGAAAGGGGAGGGGGCGGGGCCAAAGGGGGCGGGGCCAGGGCAGGGGCGGGGCCCCGGTGATGAGGGCGGCGCCGGGGGAGGCAGAGGAAGCCCCCGAAGTGGTTGAGGCACCGCAGGGACCCCGGGCACGGGGGGCGGCCCCGGCACTCGTCCACGTCTGGGGGGGGGGCACAAAAACAGGGGGGGGCACAGAAAAAAGGGGGGGGGGTCAGGGGAATGGGGGGACCCCCCCAAAGAAGGGGGGAGATCCCCAAATTTGGGGGAAGGGCCCCAAACGTTGGGAGCCCCCCCCCCCGAAATATTTGGGACCCCCCCCCAATATTTGGGAGCCCCCTTCAATATTTGGGACCCCCCCTCCAATATCTGAACCCCCCCAACACCTGGGACCCCCCAAAATCTGGGACCCCCTCCAATATTTGGGAGCCCCCTCAATATTTGGGAGCCCCCCTCCAAAACCTGAGACCCCCCCCAAATATCTGGGAACCCCCCTAAATATCTGGGACCCCCTCCAATATTTGGGACCCCCCCCTGCAATATTTGGGAACCCCCAAAATCTGGGACCCCCCCCCCAACACCTGGGACCCCCCTCCAAAATATCTGACCCCCCCAATATCTGGGGGACCCCCCCAAAAAAAAAAACAGGGCTCCCCCTAACATTTGGGACCCCCAACATTTGGGGCCCCCCCCCCCCAATATTTGCCCCCCCACCTTTGCAGTGCTCGGTCTCGGGGTCCCACTCGTATCCGTCCATGCACTCCTGGGGGGGGGGGTCCTCGTGTGACCCCCCCATCCATGGCCCCCCCGTTCCCATAGGGACCCCCCACCCCTTAGAGACCCCCGGTCCCATACAGCCCCCCCATGCCCCCCCAGCCCCATAGAGCCCCCCAATCCCTACAGACCCCCCCCCCAATGCCCCCCACCCCCCATAAAGCCCCCCGGTCCCATAAAGACCCCCAGCCCCATAGACCCCCCCTGGTCCCATAGACCCCCCCAATGCCCCCCCACCCCAATACAGCCCCCCGGTCCCATAAAGACCCCCCCAGCCCCATAGACCCCCCCCCGGTCCCATAGACCCCCCAATGCCCCCCCACCCCAATAAAGCCCCCCCCCGGTCCCAAAAAGCCCCCCGGTCCCATAAACCCCCCCCCACCCCCATAGACCCCCCCAGTCCCATAAAGCCCCCCACCCCCATAGACCCCCCAGTCCCATAAAGCCCCCCCCACCCCCACAGAGCCCCCCCCCGTGCCCCCCACCCCTATACCCCCCCCCCATAGCCCCCCCCATCCCCACAGCCCCCCCAGTGCCCCCCCAGTCCCTATTACAGACCCCCAATGCCCCCCCCCACCCCCATACACCCCCCCGGCCCCATAGACCCCCCCATCCCCACAGCCCCCCCCCCCCAAAATTTCCCCCCCCGCACCGCGTAGTCCTCCTCCAATTGCGGGGGCGGCAGCCGCCAGCAGGGCGAGCAGGAGGCAGCCCAGGGGCCCCATGGCTCTGGGGGCACGGCTCGGGGGGGGCACCGAGACCCCCCGGACCCCCCTTTTAACCCCCCCCCTTAAATCCCCCCTTTAGCCCCCTCCCCCTTTAACCCCCATCCTTTTACCCCCTCCCCCAGGACCCCCCCAAGGGTGTTTTTTTTTTTTTTTTGGGGGGGCACAAATTTTAGGCCCCCCCCCATAAAAAAGTCAATTTTGGGAGGGGGGGGGCACCAGCTTCAGCCAACGTGGACGTGGAAGGGGGAAAGGGGAGGGGGGGCGGACCCGGAAGGGAGCAGGAAGGGGCTGGGGACCCCCGGACCCCCCCTCCCAAAATTTGTGCCCCCCCCCCGGCCCCACTCACCCCGCTCCGCTCCGGCCCCCCCGCGCCCCCCCGGGTAAAAAAGCGCGCGGGGAGCCGCGGGGAGGCCACGCCCCCCTCGGGAGGCCGCGCCCCCCGCCCCTCTTAGCCACGCCCCCCAAATAGACCACGCCCCCCAAATCCGCCTTGCCCCCCCAAAATAAAACGGCTGCGGAGCCCCCTTGTGACCCCCATACAAAAGGGGCCTGGGAGCGCCCCCCCATTTTGGGGGCCCCTCCCCAATATTTGGGGCCCCACCCCAATTTTTGGGGCCCCCTCCCCAAATCTGGGACCCCCACAAATATTTGGGATCCCTCCCCCAGTTTTTGGGACCCCCTCCCCAAATCTGGACCCCCCAAATATTTGCCCCCGCCCAATATTTGGGACCCCCCCAGTATTTGGGGCTCCACCCCCAATATTTGGGACCCCACCAATATTTGGGACCCCCCCAGTATCTGGGACCCCCCCCCCCCATAATTCGGAGCCCACCCAATACCTGGGACCCCCCCCCCTCAATATCTGGGACCCCCCCCCAGTATCTGGGACCCCCTCCCAAGATTTGGGACCCCCCCTCAATATCTGGGACCCCCCCAATATTTGAGACCTCCCTCCAATATTTGGGACCCCCCCAATATTTGGGACCCCCCCCCCAAAGTTGGGAACCCCCAGGGCCCCAAAATGGGGCTTTTGGGTGAAAAAATTAAGTTTTTACGGCCTGAAATGGGGCCTCAATCCCAAAAATGGGGATTTTTGAACAAAAGAAAGAGGTTTTAGGCCCTGAAATAAGGCCTTAAGCCCCCCAAATGGGGCTTTGGGGTGAAAAAAAAAAAAAAGGTTTTAGGATCAAAAATTGGGGTCTTGAGCCCCCAAGAGGGGC